>RJWM01015274.1:0-48264 GCA_004363535.1 Dasyprocta punctata
CACAGAATTTGAAAGGCTCCCAAAATAAGAGTAAATGAAAGATACTTAAAATGAAGTTTAAATGTCATATGGTATCTCTCATTTGAAAGGCAAAGTACAAGTAAAGAGTAAAATAAAGGACTGATAGAAGGAAACAGGGAGATAAATCTTTTGCATGTGGGAAAGAATCCAGGAGACCAAGCGAGGAGAGAGGAGGTGGGGTGAGGAAGGGGAAGGAAAAAGATTTAAGATGTGTCATGTCATGTACCTGTACCAAATTTCCACAAAAAATCTAAACATTGTATATTATAAACCCAAACTAAAAATAACAATAATAATGAAAATGGGGAGAGGGGATTTAGAGTTAGAGGGAGGGAGGTGGGAGGAAGGGTGAAGTCGATAGAATCTTTATACGTTATGTGCGTGTACCTACTCCCTAGGATCAGTGTGAACTTCATGCACTGCAAATATGTACCAATAAAATTTTTAAAAATAAAAGTTATGTCACTGCAGACAATGCACTGAAAGCAATACGTCCTCCCACATCACACAACCCTGTTATGATCCCCTTTCAAGCGGTAAGGCTGTGCTCATCGGCACAGCTGTCGGAGTAAATAGGCATATTTAGAACATCCCCTGCCTAAACCTGAAAGACAAGGAGGTAGCAGACATTAACTCTGTTCTCAGCCCCAACCCTGCAAAAACATTATCCAGTTCAGTTCATGGTCAGCACAAAAGAAGGAGTGACTCTGTGCTTGCTGTTTAGAGGGTGAGAAAAATTAATACAAAGGATTACAGCTGAAATCCAACATTACATTCAACTTATTTTTCAGTCAGAAAGAAGACCCACACTTGAAAAACACTAGGGCTGTTAGTATGCGTGGATCCAAAGACAGAAGATACTGGTGTTGTAGTAAATGTAGGTAACTTAGGTCACAGAAAGAGGTTGACTAAATTATGGGAAGAGCTGACTTGTACAAGGCCAAGCCTTTCCCAACCCCGTCTTCCATGTCCCCCTCCCCCATGCTGCACCTCTGTTTTGAACACTCGCATTACTGTTCTGGCTTCTTGCCCATCAACTTGAAAATGAAAGTATAAAAAGTGAGCTTAATGTTCTTTTCTAGGCATAAGTCCCCTTTCTTCTTTAACACAGGCTCAGGAGCTTCCTTGGGGATTAAAGAGTAAGAATTCGGCCTTTTTAAATAGAATGATTTGAGGGCAGCATCCTAAGGATTTAGTGGGAGCTGTAAGAATAGGGAGTCTTTTTTGGTCTCCGAGGTCTGTTCCCAGGAGTTTGACCATGCTGTTTCACATATGGGAAAACACAGGTGGAATTTTCTTTCCAATTTTAATATCCTCTGTTAAGCCATACGCTTGTATTTTCCAATCACTTCTGTCCAAATGTATTTCCCTAATGAGGCATTATTACTCTACCAAATCAAGATAGCTTTCCTCAAAAGTGATATTTTGGTTTTTTTTAAAATAGCATTTGTAATAAACCCTATCAGTTTGTGAACAATAACATTATCATGTTTTTAAATAGTCTATGGTGACATCCCTCAGTACTGGCAGCCATCAACTAAAATTTATTTGTGTTCCACAAATGCATTTTGGAACATAGTTTCCCATAGAATTTACTGTATGTGATATGCTTCTAGGCTAGTCCGTACAATTATACTGAGTTAAAAGGGAAAAAAACTATTAATAATATTTAAGTGATCAAAGACCAAAACAAAAGCTGAAAGTTTTAGAAGTTATTGAAATAAAATCACAGTATAAGAAAAGAAATGAAGGCTGAGAAGGTTAGAGAAAAAAAAAAGCATCAAAACAAACAAAACTCCAAAGAATCATTTATTTTAAATGCCAGAAAAAGTGGGTCAATTGTTGAAATGTGAGAAAATGGAACAAAAGTTTTAGGAAGGGTTACATGGAGTTCTTGAGCAGAATTTCCAGGGACTTTCAGGGGTTGGGAAATCAAAGGCACTATGATTTATAAGTTACATTCCTATCAGAATGAACAATTTTTTTTTCTTGGAGTTGCCTGTCACTGAGGGAATCACAAAATGCAAAGTTTATAGAGGAAACTTGAAGCAAAGGAGGTCTTCCTGAGGCAAAATCAAGTGGTGGGTCTGTTAGACAATCTTTTCTCATTATGTGGAAGCCAATATCCTTTCTGGTTCTTTTTAACAAATCTCCACAGATGACTTTTTTTTCACACATAGATTTACCTATTGATTATAAACTGAGAACTGTCAAGTTAGATCCTCAACTCACACTATCTTTCTGAAATTCAGACCTACTTTATGCCTCCCATGGACTTGTCTCACAAATGAATCAAATGATATTTATCCAACACATACACTCACTCTCCCAAAATCTCTTCCGAATCCTATCTCTACCAGAAGATAAGGGAAAGCAAGTCCTCCTCTTCTTCCTGCCTTCATTGAGCACATCCTTCCCCTTCATTCCCAGGCACCTGAATCAGATGTACTACAATCCACTTAGAGTTCTCTTCTTGTAACCCATGCAGAATCAGTCCTATATCCTCTCAAATTTCCCTATCAAATGTCTCAACCTTGCTCTCTCCAATCCATCTCTGGCAAAACTGCAATAATTCAGTTACTATAATAACCAGTCTTCCTGCCTGCCCCCATACAGTTCACTTTCTAGGTTGCCAAAGGATTGCTCCTCTGCCAAAACCTTTTAGGGGCTCTCCCTTCCCAAAGTGATGCTTCTTATTTCTGAATCAGTGCATGGTCCAGGGCAAAGGGTGCAAGACTGTGCTTGCTCAAGTGCAGCTTCCTGGGCCTTTCTCTGGAGCAACAGTCTGATTCTCTGGAAGAAGAGGATTAGGTTACACACAGAAATTTGCAATCCAAAGCAAATTTAAAATTTTTTAATGCACTTATGTTTGAAAATCACTGTGTAACTAGGTAGGGCTCACTGTCTCGCACGGGCGTACATCTTCCTCCCTCTTTGGTCTGGTTCCTCTCAAGGTTTATCTTCCACTGCAGTGCTTCTCTCTCTTCTGACTTGCTTCCTGGATTTTTTTCATGTATCTTTGTCCTGCCCTGAATATCCCTCTGGTCTCTTTCTCTTTAGTGAATGAGATTCACTTTTCAACTCCAGTAGAGACTGGCAAACTGGGGTAGAAGAAAAATAATTATTTGTCTCACAATTTCTGAGAGTGCTCATGGCAGTTCTTAGGGTGCATTTTAATAGCCATTTTCTGTGTCTCCTTTGATTACCATTAAAGAATCACCAGAAATCCTCCACTCCCTGATCTTTATTTAAGAATAGAATCAACTATCCCATTAGAAAATAGGACATAAACGTAAGCTCACACCTGCCTCCACTGACATTTATGATGGGACCATGTCTGAGCTACAAGGGAAGGGGCTTTTTATTTTTTGCATGGCTTTATCAAAGGAAAAACTCTGAAAAGCAAGGATAATCATTGTTATTTGTTCCAAAACCCAAACGTATATTTTCCATCCTTTTTATTTACAATATAAAGTGCTTTTCTTAGTAAATCAACAAATATGGGTATTCATGTCACCAAGTGCTGATGATTAAAAATAATTACTTTAATGGGAGCTGGCCCAGTGCCAAACATGATCAAGTTTTGCATTTCAAGCATGATCACGGATAATTTACATCTCCTTTTGCACCAATATCCCACCATTCTTAATGGATTCTATTTCAATTTTTATGAATTAATAGAAGTGTAGTACCTAATTCTCTATGTTATAGTACACCCTTTGCTTTTAGAATCCATAGAATTACCCCTCACACACACACTTTTCAAACTAGAGTAACTCGACATCTCATAATTGTTCAAGTAACTTATTTTAAAATGTTGCGGTGTCTGATTTCCATGAGTTTTGAGAATATAGAATGGATGAGATTAACGGGGTCTGGTGTCATGCCACCCGGAAGGGTTCCTATTTTCTGCAGACAGCCTTTGTACCAAACTGACGCAATGTCTCTTTCATGAACAAAGCATCAGACCCCTCAAAATTCCTAGCCACAGCCTGAGGAGCCTGGTGCCTTCACTGCAGACGGTACTCCTCAGCGGGAGAGAATGTAGGACCACCTCGTATCCTCTCTTCCTTTTTCTTATTCCTTTGAGGCTTCATATGTAATGAAGATATGTCAAAACAGGACTACAAAGCATTGTAGCAGATTTTTGAGTGTTTACCTTTAACAAATTAACACCTTTTAGAAAGATGCAATATAACTGTATTTTCAAAAGATAATTATAGGATTTATTAACAAAATATATGTTAATACCCGGTATCCTAAAGGCAGAGTGGTCCAGTAAATAATCCGGTTTCCATTTGCGTAATTTTTTTTCAATCCTATATGTATATCATTGTGACATTGTATCAGTATATAGTAGTCATTTGAAGATAATATCCAAAGTAAAATGTGACATTACCAGATGAATACAATGGCTGATCTCTCTGCGTGTATTTGTAAAAATACCCCTTAGTATTTTCCTTTTTTAATAAGATCAGGGCAAAAACGTGGAAGCTACTCCAAGGGAACTGGCTAAAAAACTGAAGCTCTAGTAAGCAAAGAAGATGAAAAATAACACCATATCCTGGGTTCAGAGGAGAGCCTATGGTGCTAGGGAGGGGTAATGAAAAGGCTAATGAATGGAATTAATCAAGGCATATATAAGTTCAGGTTAGTTCATTATAAACATTTCTTAAATAGCCTGAGCCCCACTGGCCAATGCTAATTATGAGACAGATTTATTTATTTATTCTCATGTTATTTGTGCCAGTCTCTGACAGTGAGAAAATATCATTGTAGCATGGATAGTGACTCCATTCCTGGTGTCTTCTTTGACCATGCTTCCGAAAGCTCAGCATAACTTTGGAGAAAATTTTGGATAAGTTTTTCTGAGAGATGATTAGAAATAAAGATGTGAGATAGGCACACAATTTATAGTCAGGTTGAGAGAAATGATTGAAGTTGTTCCATTTGCTTTGGTAGGGAAACAAATGTGTATCAGATTACTACATAGGCCACCAAGGAATGAAACTCTTTTATATGATTATGAAAAAGATACTTTATTTCCCAAGGACCAGTCTTCCACTTTGGCCTATAATGTATCTTTTGTAATTAAATGACTTTGGATAACAACACCACTTATTCCCCAGCTCAAGTAAATTACAGGGTTTGGAGGCATTCTTCCAGTTGCATCAAGATACAGGAAAAGGTCCTTGGGCACCTGTGATAAAATGAGAGGTATGCCACACCAAAGACACTTGTATGTTCTCCTGTCTAGTCACTTATACGACTCTCTGGAAAAGTCACAACACAACACACATATACAGTATTAAGGGGAAAAAAGGAAAGGAAAAGAGAGGAGAGGAGGGGAGTGAGGGAGAGGAGAGAAGAGGAGAGGAAAACAGAGGAAAGGAGAGGAGAGGAGAGGAGAGGAGAGGAGAGGAGAGGAGAGGAGAGGGAAGGGGAGAAAAGAAAAGAGAAAAGAGGTGAGGGGAGGGAAGGGAAGGGAAGGGACTGGACATATTTAGGGAGATATGGGGGGGTGACCACAGCTATATATATACTTTCTGATTTTGCTGTGAACTCTAAGACTACCTCTTGTGAAAACATAAGGGTACACATGACACACCTATAAAGATATCCTAAGAAATGTGTTTGATGCAGTAATTGAACTTACTCTTCATTTGTTTATATTTTAACTCAACAAAAAATTTTAGTATCTACAGTGCTATGGGCATCATCTTAACCATCAAAGATAAACTATTTAAAAGACACAGTCTCTCTTATTAAAGAGAGAGCAACAGAATGGGGAAACAGATATAAAGACAGCATATGACGTGAAAAAAGTTTGAAGTTCACTTACCTGCTGCTGCAGGAGAGTGGTCCAGCAGAGGCAAACTATGTGACTTTTGCTGGGGAAGAATTTGAGATGCTATGGGGAGAAGAACTTAATTAATTCATGAATGAGGATGAATTATATAAGTGTATTCTGTGCTCATAAAGTGGAATCAGTCATCCAGAAGAGTAGGCTCTGTGTGACTGAAGGAACACAGGAGGATGTATGCATTGAGGGCAAACCAGGGTAGACCACTCAGTATTACTCTCTCAGCAGAGACTCCCGCAATTTTTCTCCATAATAATGACTATAGTTAAAAGAATTGAATTGATAGTGTAGCAATTTAAATTTATTACCCTATTTAATTCTTGTAATAATGCTTGTAGGTAAGCACAACTGTGCATCCATTCTAGATTAGGTCAAGTGAAGTTTGCTTACTTTTTCAGGACCCTGGAACTTGGAAGTCATAAAGCCAGGATTTGAACACATGTACTCCAACACCAGAACATGCAAGCCCCTTTGTTTTTCTGAGGCCCTTTCTTCCCCCTCCAATGATGTAGCCCTTATCCCCAGTGGTTTTTCTGCTATTTTCTTTTATTATTATTATTATTATTTTAAAGAGAAAAAAGAAATAACAGAAAAATCAAGAAGCAAACAAATCAAAAAACTACAACAAAAGCAAAACGACAATAAAAACAAAGAACAACAATAGCTACATAGGTTTTCAAAACACGATGGCATTTAACAATGGTCGTTATATTGCATATTGTTGTATTCAAAATAGTTGCTCAGGTTACCAGATACAGGAATAAAGCAAAACAGTAAAACAGAACAAAACACTGGATTTCAAAAACAAGATAGAAGAAAACTCCCCACAGCTGCTATAATGCACATTGCTATCTTCCAAATAGATACCCAGACCATCTTTAGACTTGCAAAGTCCATCAAACAATATAAGCATTAAGTTATCATTATTACTATTATTTACTTCAGTTGCTATCATCTCAGCCTGACTTCCTCTGAATCAGCCCATTGCTTATCAGGGGTGAGGAGGGTGTTGCTTTCCTTGTCTCCCAGCCTGCCCACCAGCTGGCTCACAAGAAGGCACAGTTTGTTTTCTTGATTCTCTTCCCGTTCCCATGGCAGCTGCCCTTGCCTCACAGGAAGGCGTGGTTTCTCTGCTACTTTCTGAAGCTATAAAACAGAATCAGACTCAGCATCTCTGACTCAGGGATAGAATAGATAACCATTTCTCTTGTATGTGGATAGAAGTAATGACCGATTCTCTTGTACATGGACTGAGTTGGGTTGACTGAGGCTCGTGAGCTTACTACTGCCTTAGTTAGGGGACAGAGGAAAAAGTGACTCTGGTACATGTACAATAATTCTGTTCTTTGTCTTCTGTCATCCTCTTCCACAATCCCTGAAGGAGAGTGGCTTTTTATCTTTGGCAGTGAAAGCAGATGAGTCCCAATGACACCTCTTCTTAGGTCCAGTTCTGCACCCCTGACCCAACTGAACCCACTAACCTATATCCTAGTCCCACTTTTTTTTTTTTTTTTTTTTTTTTTTTTTGCGGCACCAGGGGTTAACTCACAACCTCACACCTGCCAGACAGGCGCTTAATTCACTGAGCCAAACTCCCAGTCCTAGTTTTTTGAGGCAGGGCTGCACTATGTAGCTCAGGCCGGCCTTGTGCTGACATTGTAGCCCAAGCTAGCCTCAAAGTCCAAACGCTCCTCCTACGTCAGCCTCGCAAGTGCTGGGATTAAAAGCATGCACCACCATGCCAGGCTCCTAGTCCCAATTTTGAATTTTACTTTTGAGGCAGTATCTCACTAGCCTGCCTAGACTGACCCTGAATTTGTCATCCTTCTGCCTCAGAGTAAGACCATCTGTTATCTGTGAGCTCTACCTACTACAAAGCACTGTTCTTTGACTTTTTAATACTTTTTGATTAAATGACAGATTTCTCCAAAGACCTCTTGTATCTACCCACTACATCAAAATTTGATTACTTAAACTTGGTTGCTGCCTGCTCATCAAAAAAGTAGTTTACAGGATGATTTGGGGAACAGAAAGAAAAAAAACAAACAAAATCATAAACTCACTTTGTCAGCAAGACCATTCCTAATATGCAGTGGTGCATTATAGCTGAGTTGTGAGAGACCTGGAACCCATTATTCAAGTCCGTGACTTATGTAGGTCAATGTAAATAGCCCCTGGTATAGAAAGGTTAACATTTATGATGGGTGAGGCATTTAATCAAGTGGGTGGTTCAACATGAAACTATTGCAGTTCAAACCAATTTTTGACTGAGCAAAAGTACAAAGATGGGGGAAGCAACTGAACTTTTTTCTTCTTTAGTGTACAAGAACCCAGAGGGATTGCTAAGACTTCCTAAAAGTGACAATTATGACAATTTTAACAGATTTTCCACATTGTTTTGAGTACTTTATAATGATGAAAATCTTATTTGTTGCTTTGGTTATTGCATCCGTTCTTAAAAAAACATCTCATACAGTCAGTTCTCTCATACAACACAAAAACCAATAAAAGTGAATAGATTTAAGTGGGAAGGTAATGAATGTATGTGGTTAGCCCTTAGTAAATCTTATATGACTTTGTCTCCTTGTATAAATATTAAATGTATAACCATAGTTTTATCACAGTGACAAAAGTTTATAAGGTACTATCAGGTATCATGTTTCAGAAATGTTCATGCCATTTTTATTCTTGCTTTTTTGTTTTAATGATATGCAAAAAGATACCACTTTCACTGTAACCTTCTGTACAATACACTGCTATTGACATCTGAGGATTAAGTTTTAATTGAATTAAGATTTTAAATGGTCTATTATCTATGATCCCTATATAATGATCACTAAGACATCTTAGGGTAGGCAGTGAAACAGATAAATATGTTGAAAAGACAGCTAAGAGCTCCTTAGTTCATTCATGCTTGCCAAAGTTGACACACACAATTTATCCTGAATGGAAAGGGAGAATAAAATATAACCATATCAAGCTACTGCTTGCCCTTCAGATGGTGTTTCCCTGGGCTGAAAATCAGATATCTCATAAGCCCAGAAATGATACTTTGATAGTAATGCATGGACATTTTGCTCACCCTCATCATATTTTCTATGCTTTAGTCTAGATTTCCTTGACAGGAAGGTTAGCAGAGACTCTCATCTCTGTTACACCTTGAGTGAGATAAGCACACAAATGTGTGATCTCTTAACTCAGAGAGTAAGAAGATATCCATGACCAAACCAGATCCAAATCAAACTCCTAGGGGAGACATAAGGAAATAACACAACAAATATTTGAAAAATAATAATAATTTGTTACAGTGATCATAAACAAAAACAAAACCTATTAGGCTTGCCATAAATGTGGCTCCTACATTTCATTCTCTAAATTTTTTTCTTAGGTCTTTTCTCAGTTGTTTTGCCAGGGGAACATGGCAAAGAGAATTCTGTCCTGGGCTAGTTAGTCTGAATTTGAGTGTTTTCAAAAGTGATTCAATAACTTGGATATTAACAGATTCTAGGTGACACTGAACAAGGATTAGTCTGCTGTTTCAGGTAGAGGAGGGGACAAGCCACAGCTGCAGTGCTATCGTTTGTAATAGAACAGCACCTCCTTCGTGTGTGTCCCCATGCCTGGCCCCTAGCCAGTCTGCTTCATAGCTCAGAACTTACCTAGACTGGGCTAAAATGAATCCAGAATGTAAAGAAAGGCCCTGTCAGCAAGAAGCCAGTAAGTAAACCTCTTGTGGACATGGATTGAAATAGAAATAACTCACACACCACTCCCCAACAATATGTCCCCATTTATTTAGGACACCAGAGACAGAGGCTGAGGGAGTGTGGATGAAGAGGTCAGGGGAAAGTGCTGCCTCATAGCTTTGGTGTGGGTTTTAGCTGACATTGCCCTGACAGCTAAAATTGAATTGTTCTTTGCCATCACTCATCCCCTTGCTACCACTTTTGCTCTGACCCAAAGGTCTCATTTTTCGCTGTCACCTAAATGAGTCACACAGGAGGTAAAATTTGGAATATTAAAATGACAATTTGCAGTTGAATCTCCTCCAGTAAGTGGAATCAACAAAAAGTTTTCTATTTTGCTCCCCAAAAGACTGTATGAAGAAAAGGGTAGTACAGACAGAGATGTTTTAGGAACACACTATGGAGAAACCACAGGTGATCAAGGAAAAATTAACATTTGGGCTCACCATTAGAGACCTGAATATTTGGAAGGAAGACTGGCAGATTTACTCCTGGGTGGTGAAAGAGAGTGTGTGTATGCAACAGAAAGAAAAGTGTTTTATTTATTTTGTCTTCCTCTCTCCTATTTGGAGGAAGGACACCCATTCTCTAAAACAATTAGTTCACCAAGTTTTGTTTTCTCAGAAAAACACTCCTCCCTTCTCTCTTCCCTTGGGCTGCACCACCCTTGCTAGGAATGTGGTGCTGCATTGCCCTATGGTGCCCCCAGAAGTGCTCCCAAGGGCTGTTGACTAAAGAGTCCAGGTCTTGCAGCTAAGAGCCAGGGCAGGACAATTAGCACATGTTTCACTCAGCAGAAGCAACTGAAGCCAATACAAGGCAACCTGGAGATTGCCAAATCAGAGCACTCTTTCCACCCTGGATTGGCCTCCCTGGTCTCTATCTGGAAAGTGCCCTCAGTCCTCAAAACCAGCTCAGCTTCCTGCTGCCCTGCAAATCCTTTCCAGACTCCTTTGGTTGGAACCAGTACCATATTTTCTCATGATAGCAATTCTCTCCTCTTCTTACCCTGTTTACTCACATAGTGTCTCTAGCCAGGCAGGGCACCTTTACAGAAAAGAGGTCCTGTCCTACTGACATTTATGTTCTGTAGACCCGGCATCATGATACTGTTAAACAATGAATGGCAATGATTCTAACACTTGCATCTTGTCCTTAGTATGTTCCAAGTCTTGCCTTGATCTAAGTGGCTGATAAATGTTTACTTATTATTCTTCACAATGATCTTGTGATGTAGTTTCTATGATTCGTCTCATTTTATACATGACAAAACAGAGACCTAGAATTGTTACATGTGCTTTAAAATTTATGTAACAGAGACACAGCTTCTGAGTGTTGGGACTCTTGGTAGACAAATACAGAATATTGGCTTCATTTTTTTCTTCTATGGCCACATATTAGGGAGTCATTCAATAATTTCTAATCCATGAGTAAATGAATAGATTGGGAAAGGAACCTAAAACATGCCACCAAATAAACCTTACATAATTAAACCTTAAACCTATACATAATTTAAAGATTACAGTTTGTCTTGGTTCAAAGATTTATTTTTTGATTAATGCGTTTCTTAATATGAAGAGTCTTAGAGGAATATAAAAATAAATACTATTTAATTTTGTATAACATTCATATATGTAGTAGCATACATAGTGGGTACACATATTAGGTGTATATAGATATTTATTTAAAATTTAGAACATTAGGCTGCAATGAATATGGAATACAGTAATCTCAAGTGTAAAAGTTATCTAGATCAAACACCTCATAGAATAGTGGGTCCCCTCTACAAGACATTCATTAATAATGATTGTCCACACTTGGGTTAAATTCCTCCAAGGATGGGAAACACTGCTTTTCAGAGCAAACTAATGCCTTTTAAAATGATTCTATTGTTGAACTTCCTTACACTGAGCTGCAGTGTAGCTATAATGCTAGTATTACTTTGCTAACTTCCTGGGGTATATGCCCCCTGATTCTAATAGGAGGCGAAAGGCTAGGGTAGAAGATTTCTTCTGCACCATTTCATCTATAGACATACACGTTATTACACATTAATTTCTTTGTCACAAAGGAACCAATCTTTAGATTTTACTTATTCTCTTCATATCACTTGACATTGCTCCAGTTTCCTTGAGTAAAGAGAGAGGAAGATGAGAGTCTAAATGAAGAATAAACATGATGATAGAATTTGCAAGTTATTTAGAATAATGCTTCCCAAAATTTTAAATTTAATGTGCACATGAATCCCTAAAGATCATGTTAAAATGTAGATTTTGATTAATTTGTTCTGAGATAGAGCCTGAGACTCTAAAATTCTATTAGGTCCTAGTTAATGGTTATAAAGGTAGTGCAGGGTCAGACTTTGACTAGCAAAAACTAAAATTTCTAAAAATGGGAGACTGTTCATTTGCAGTAGCTCTTCTGCTTTGGGTTAGTTTCATCAAATTAGTAGCCCTGCTTACTTAAGAAGCACACTTAGTCCACTTACCCAAGAGTAAGATTTCTCAAACTTTAATGCCTATGAAGAATCATATAGAAAGTTAGTTAAAAATTTGAGTGCCTAATCCTTTCCAGAAACACTGATTTTG
Organism: Dasyprocta punctata; assembly: GCA_004363535.1. NCBI lineage: Eukaryota > Metazoa > Chordata > Mammalia > Rodentia > Dasyproctidae > Dasyprocta > Dasyprocta punctata. Next base: position 12,219 of record RJWM01015274.1, read on the forward strand.
TAGGTCTAAAGTAGAGGCCAGAGATGTGACTTATTTTTTAACAAATGGGTCTCCACATATGATTTTGATGCAGATGGCCTTTGGCTCAGACCTTGGGACCACTGCCTGGAATGAATAAGTTAAGTGAAAACACCGGTCTTCTACACAGTTCATCATTCTTAATCATCAGAGTGAAGGATGTCAACTAAATAGTGACCATATTTTGTAGGAGTTAGTAATGAAAGTCCAGAGTCACACTATTTGGTCGAACTATTCTCTGACAGACACTAGGACAGGCCCCAAGAAGGCCTCCCTGACTAAAGAATCCAGGTCATATGCCTTTTTGTTGCAGAAAAATTTCAACAAATAATAATATTCAGAGAGCAAATGATATAGTAGACATATGGATACCATTTATTATCGAATTAGCTGAGCCATGGTGCCACTTGTTTGGGTTCTGCCTCTTAACAAATGGTATCTTCATGAAATGAAATGATGCTTTAAGGACCATGCCAAATTAGTAGCACTCTTGTTTTAAACTGGATGTTTAAAAATCATCCAGTACCCATAGGGCCTAGAAAAAACTAAGCCACAATTGAAAATACCCAGAGACTGTGAACTCAGAACACTGTTTTTCCAATATATTTTCTTCCCAGTGGAGGTAAAGTGAGCAAGTAAATGAGGCCAGGATTCTTAACTAATTTGTGGAAAAAAGTGTCCAGGAGTTGCCAGTGAGGATCAGGAAGAATAGGAAAAGAAGTGTTGGTAAGAGGTGTACTCTTTGCATAATTAAACTGAGACCAAGGAAATTTCCATGTTGATTTCTTGAGATGTTCTGGGGGAGGCGAGTAGAGTTTCTGTCATTAACATTTTTAGAAAACCAAAAATTCAATTTGATTCCTGCTCAACCAATCAAAATACCATACATAGTAGGCATACAGTAGGTAAAGGGAATGTATGAAATGTGAATTTTCTTATTCTTATGAGTGTCATCAGAGCTCCTGGCTCATTCACACAGGATCATATAATTATTCCTAAATGACATCCTTGTGTTGAAAGCTTGCGAAGGTAGTGGTAAGATGATGAAATCTAAGCTGCCTACAGGGGAAACATGGAGGAAGCAGACATTTTAAGCATGAACTCTGTGTGTGTGTGTTTCTCTGCTGACTATGTGTTGGAACAACATGACTTCTGCCATCAGGAGGTCTGGCTATGTTCCAATAATACCTGAAAATAAAATAGCTCAGAAAATGATTGCCAAAAGTAGTATACACATAGAGATCTTTGGTAAATGATACACATATACACACATTAGCAGAATTCATACCTTCTTCACACTCTGGTACTCACAGACTGATTAGATGTGGTGATAGAGAATCAAAGAGGCTTTCAAGACAGGCATCCTCTGACCTTTCCAAAACAGGCCAACATTTAGTGTTGCACAGAGGCTTAACAACATCCACTGACATGGAAACGCTTGTAATAAGACACAGATGCAAATAATTTAAAAACATGCCCAGTTTTACCTCCTCAATTAGTAGCTGTAGCTTCTTTTTTTTTCTTTTTTGGTTTTCTTAACAAATTAATTGATATTCCTTGGTCATATGAGAATCAATGGGATTTTTAAGAAGAGATTTTCAAATCATTGACTTTCTGGGACCACATAGACTAACCTTATGGGTAAGATCACTAAACACTGAGGTTAAGTATGCTGTTCAAAAGTCACATACCGTTAGTTGACTGCAGAACTGGAAAATGGAGAATAAGACTTCAGCTGGACACCTTCTATATTGGCTCTTGTTTTGTGTGTCTTCTAAGCACAGGAACATGTAGGATTTATGTTACCCTAGTTACTTAACCCTGACATATTTATTTGGATGATGGCAGTACTAATTCATATCTCTCATATCCTCAATTCATAGCCTGGAAGGAGTAAATGGTCAGAACACATTTTTTACAATATTTACTAAATGAATTTTGTCCATCAGTTATCTTTTCAAACATTCAGTACATTTTCACATCAGGGTATTCTTTTTGAATGGCAACTTATTTTTTAAAATATAAAGTATAATTTAAATATTCATTTTTTACACAAAGTCATAGTCAGCAAACCTGCTACCAATGATATCATCATGATGATCATCTTAATGACCATAATCTACACCCAAAGCAAAATTCAATTTTACTTTTCAATGGTCAGCTTCCCACAAGGGCCAATTAAAAATGGCAAAAATATACTCCAAGGTCAGTATTTATATAAATAAAGAGAGTTTAGAATCCACTTTTCTTCAAAGGTAGTCTTTCTGATTTGATCATTATCTATGGCCACAAATGTGGCTGACATCAACAATCACAAATTATATGGAATTTCCTGTTTCTTTTCTTCAGTTTTCTTTCTAGAGCTCGTAGTTATTATCTGCTGGTCCTGGCTGCCTCGTAACACAGGACTCACCTTATTTTCCTCACTAGTAAACGTGCAAAAGCAGAGTTTTAAGATAATGAATTAATGCAGTTCTTTTTTTAAGTTCAGAGGAAGGAAGTCATTGGGTGGAACTGAAGCAAAAGAAGATATCTTCAGCCTGTCTCAAGCTTTTAAATTAATCCAGCTTGTTCTGAATTAACTAGAGGCTCTTTGACCACACTATTCATTTTCTTGGGGCTTCCCATTGACTCAGAGCGTGTGTGCCTTCAAACTGAGCAAAATAGAACTCATGAAAAAACACTACTGAGATTAAGTTTTGTGGCTTCCTTGTTCACTCATCAGCCCTGTGCTCCATGTGTGTGCATGTGTGCCTGTGGGTGTGTATGTGTGTTCAGGGGGTGTTTGGGCTAGTTGTTTGAAGCAAAAGGGAAGGAAATTTGAGCTTATTCTTTATTTGTTGACATTTGATAATACTCCTTTGGCCACATTTGCATGATTATTAGAGAGTCATTTTGCAGCCTAAAACTTTCACCAATGAAATAATGAGTTTCACCCCATCTGAATCAGATGCATATCGGAAGATGTCCCAATGCTCCTTTGTGTTGCTGATTAGAAAATCCAACTACCATCATGATAAAATTCACTCTCCCTTTGGATATTAAGAAAAGTAACACAAGAACTAGATTTAAATTCCTAACAATACAGTGTCTTAAACATTATAATTTCTACCGACATGTAATAATATGGTATAGATTCATGTGTGCTTGCAATTCTCAGAATACATGTTCATCTCTCCAGCAATGCCACATTAATTCTCACTTGTTTGTGGCATCCACAAGCAGGTTCTGATACACAAAGCAGGGTTCAAAAAGGAGGAAAAATGTGGTGAGAGAGCACATAGGTCTGATGTGAGCTAGTTCATCTGACAGTGGAGCTGGAGCCTGATGAAATCTCAGAGCTGTTTCTATTTTACCTCTTTGGAGTGCCTCATCTTATGAGTTTTGTGGCCCAAAAGTACGTAGCCTTAACACTCATCTGCCTTGGCTTCGAAAATGTAAATCTAAAAGGTTCTTCAAACCCCAGATCTGGGAGTCTGCCTTTTAGATTTCATACTTTCCTTTGATGCCAAGAGTGGGAAAAAAATGCATAGTCTAAAAACTTGGGGTTCTTTGCGAGGCTTGCCTACTCAGGTTTGGACAAGCAGTGTGTGAAACACTTCATCTGCCCCCCTGAAGCACCATCTCCACCCTTAGCAGAGGCCTCAGGACGGCTTTGGGTGCGCGACTTTGGCTTATTTCATTTCTGGTCGTGATTCCTGCTTTGACTGAGGAGTATAGATGGGGCAATTATTTTCTACCTCCTGTGATGAAGCAGTGCCCTGGAGAACATTTCCTAAGTCAGCCACACCCTCGCTGAGCATGAGTTTAACCCTAGAAAGTTTCCTGAAGTAGCTCTGCCTTGCACAATCACGCCAGGGAGAAAAAATTCTAACCATGGATGGAAGGTCACATGCACAAAAGAAACAGGATATAGCAGTTAACCCTCTGCTCTATTATTGCAAAATTTAAAGACACCTAGTGTCTTAAAAATGAGCACATATTCTCAATACTTCCCTTCTCATCTTTGCCTCATGTGCATTTTTCTCCCTATTCTTTTATGTACACATAAGCACGTACAGATACCCCACCACAACCACGACCTCCAGAGTTATGTAGCATAATCCAATCAGAACCAGATTTGAATGCCCTTGTGTCATTTGAGAGTTGTCACAATTGACATGTTATTTAACTTCATATGCCTCAATTTTCTCAGATGATAAGAACAAACTTTGTCAGAGGGGAGGTTGTAAAGATTAAGAGGGGAGATAGAGTTTGTCCACTGTCTGGTGTTCAGTAAAGGCCAGTTCCCCTTCTCTTCATTCCTAGCTCCAATAGTTTCAGAGCCAGTCCTAGAAGGTGCCCTTGTCTCAAAGGTCTTCCCATGGAAGATGAACCTTTCGTCAGAACTGGATGGATTGAGACTTCTCATACTGTGATCATCACCCTGTTTCCCTTAATTGACTGTTCCTGTTCCGATAGCCAGATTCTTAGGAAATTTTCCTCCTTTCTCACCTCACTTTCTCCTGCTTCACTTCCAAAATACTGGATGAGAACAGCATGCAGCTGGAAGCCCTTGCCAGAGCAGACAGTTTTCCCTCTGGTTCTCCGGGCAGTCGTCTCAATGTCGTCTTCCCAGATTAAAACTGAGTGCCACAAAGCAGCCTCCAGCAATGCTCAGCTGTGTCCCTCTTTGGGGTCCAGGGTCTGTGTTCCTGGTACGAAGATTCCTTTGACTTCGACAAATTAGAATAACACCTATTTCAAATGTATTATTTGATGAAAGCAGATGTCAGCAGATACTGCCTATGTAATTGATATTTGATTTATTCAAGATTTATGCATGCTGTGCCTTAGATTTATTAATGATAATCCCCGGCTCTTGTGTTTAATATAGTGGAACCAAAACATAATTTGCTGGGATCAGTCAGAAATGCATCAAAGTGATTAACTCTACATGCAAACCATTATCCAGTGTCATCCCTACTGTGCACAGTGCAAAAGGAGGCAATAATACAGTAATTGGCTTCACTTATGCAAGTTAGAATATTTGCCATGATTGCTAGTAAAATTTGATCCATTTTATCTCTCATCCTGCCCCTCCACATCCCTTGTCATCCTTTGATGTTTCTTTTTTTGACAGGATTCTCCTGAAATTGGCAGGAACACATGAGTGTGTGTGCCCCCCACCACCTACACAACACCCTCTCATCCCAACAATTACATGCTAGGGAGGGTAGAAAGTCCTCCTAGAAGAGACAGGGAGGGTAACTGTCCCCTCAGGAGGCTGCCTGGTGGGTGGCACTGCTTCTGATATGAATGAAGGATCATCTTCCTCTCCCAACAGAAAAAAGTATTGCATGTCCAACCAATGGAAATCATATATTAGCACAGCTTCCTATCCATGGCCATCACTGACTGCAACACCAGGTAGGTTGTAAAGCGACTGTCACCTTGGAGTGGGCAATTGGAGCTATGCAAGTCATCACTGAGATAAATTTTGGGGAACATTTTTTCCTTTAATTGTTTTTATTTTATTCACTTAGCACTCACAATAATCTTTTATACATGTCTTTAAACACTTTACTGCATGCATTGCTCTGTGTGTTTATTCTTTTATGCTTGTTTATTGTTTTGATTTAGGTAATTAAAACTTGATTGGATTGACAGCACTGTATTATAAGACTACATTCTTCCTTTTTCAAAAACATCTTTTATTATGAATTGATGGCAGTGAAAGACAGCATTTTTGTTTCAAAGTTTGTAAGTAAAAATGTACACATATGGCCTATAAATATCTGTGAACTGAAAGGTAGAAATCTCTGTTCTCTACCTTTTCCTCTATTTTTAGTTCTTCCTCACAGTATAATTGTTGTAATAGCTTCTTGGGTAGCCTTGCTGAAAGTGTAAACAGTATACCTACATTTTTCATGTATTTTAGAGATATTTTCATGTTTGTCAACAGGAGCAACTTGATTTTTTTCTCATTAAAATCTGTGATCACTTTTAATTGTTTACAGTGCTGCCCAGCCAGGTGTGGGGGCACACACCTTCAATCCTAATACTTGGGAGACTGAGGCAGAAGGATTACAGTGAGTCTGAGGCCAGACTGAGCAAACTGTGAGTTCAAGTTCAGTCTGAACTATATAGTGAGACTTTGTCTCCAAAAAGCCAAAGGAAAAGAAAAGTGTTGCCTGGTCTGGAAGTGTTATGCATTAAACTCTATACTTGAAAGTCATTTAAAAATTCTTATATCTAGCCTGAGAATTGAGGCCACAATTTAGAATGAAGTAGTACCTTTTGAGGATTTTCAGCAAAATGGAAACACATACACATCCCACATTTTACACCAAAGCTGCATTAATGGCCCCTGATTTCTCAGTTTCCTACAATGTGCCAACTGTCTCCAGGGCATGTGGTAGAATGTGTCAGTATGTGAGCATGGCATCTTGATGGGCAAGGACAATTCTGACTCCCATGGTTATTGTCAGATTTGTATCAGGAGTTTTAGTGCATTCAGCAATATACCACCTACCTCACAGAACGAACATGTTTCACAACTAAAGTAAAATGAAGTCTCAGGATTCATTTTATGATCCTTGCATTGAACAATACCAATTGTTCTATATCAGCTTCTTTTTTGCTTCCCCAGAAGTGTAGAAAGTATTTTGAGAATATGTAGGAAGAACTCACAAGGGATGTTCATTTGCATTTTGAACATCATTATGGAATGTCCTAAAAATAAAATGGACATCTTTTGTATTTTCTAGCTCATCTTTTCAAGCACTATGAACACTATGTTCTGAATGGTGCTTTGCATGGGTGAGGCCCATCCATAAACATCCTGGTCTTGGTCATTAAGAGCACTCTACTTGGGAAACGGTCAGAGCTCCCAAGCTGCGGATGTGGCCATTCACTCTCTAGATGCCTTTCTCTTAGTTGCTAGAGAAGAAATTCCTGCTTCAGCAATCCAAGTGATCTATTTTTCTGTCCTTAGAGTTGGTTTATTCCTGCTTCTGGATGCTGTGGACTATGAAGAGCTATGTTTTTGCTCAGTCCAGCTGTGCTCACTTGGGAAGGCAGCCACCAGCTCAGTGCGGCCTGTGAATGCTGGGTCTCAAAGAAATTAGAAAAGATCTCAAAGAAGCCTGTTTGAAGGAGTAATTTCAAACTGTGAGGTATAGTAAGTCTTCAGGTTCCAGGAGACAAGGGAGCCATCGCTTTTATAGAGGAGAAGGATGAGTGAACTTTCTGCAAACTGATACTTAAAACCAGATATGCCTGGGTGCAAAAGTCCTTCTAACTGAGGCAACCCAGGAAGAACACTGAATCAGTTGGACACTCAATTTCTTCTTTTGGAGGAAAAAGTCTATATTGGGTGTGAAGGAGAGAATTATAGAAATGTAGATGTGGAAATGCTTCCTAGGAAAATATCAGGTCATCCTTATAGAGTTCTTGGCACCAGGAACTGGTGAACAATCATATCAATAATAATAGTACCAGTTACTATTCAACAAGGTCCCAACATTCAGGGCATTAGCAATTTTCTCGAAGAAAGACTCTGAAGATTTTGGATACCTTGACTGACTGTGTGTGTGCTGGGTGATATCTGAGGTCTCCCAAGCTCCTGCTGAGTGTCATCTACTGCCATTGTCTTCTGGCTCACTATCCCCTAAAATTGTCTCCTGCCTCCTGTGGGTAAGTGGTATTGACAGTCCTAAAGGAATTATTTTACCCTGAAAAGTAACTAACAAGAAAATGCATAGAGATTCTGCAGCAGCAAATGTTTAACTTCAAAATACCAGGGAAAACCTGGCTGAGGGTGCTTGAATCTTGAAAAGCATCAGCTCCCCTCCTGTATGTGAGTCATTTCCTTCCATAGACCCCTATTCGTGTTCACATTACTGAAATGATGCACTCTGTTGCCTTTGGGTCACATGGGTTTATGAAATCTCCTTTACTTTGGAGCCATTTTTACAGTGGAGGTACAGTTGGATTTTTTGGGGTGCGCTCCCATTTAATAGGGTCTGTACTATATCCTGTATCAGGGTAGAAAGCTATTCAAGGATTTTTAGGGTCACCTAGATATTTGTAGAAGATTAAAATCTGAAGGAAGCATAGAAATCCTTGAATAGAGTGGCTTAGCTTTTCATCATATTTGGGATGGGTGCCAAGCAGATTTTATCAAATAAATTCTACGCAGGACGCCAATAAATGCAATTGAATAAAGTACAGTTATGTTTATTGCAACAGAATCCTGAGATACCTCTGGAAAACTCTGGTATCTGAAACACTTTCGAAAATCAAATCTGTCTAAATTTTATGCAATAGGAGAGTATAAGGCAGTGCTATCTTGTTTTTTTAACTGACACATAATATTTTTACATACTATGGGGTACAGCACAATAATATTATACACATATACTGTGTGTAATAATGAAATCAAAGTACTTAGCATTTTCACTTACTCAACATTTGTTATTTCTATGTATTGAGCATCTTTAAGTCTGCTTTAATATTTTTCAAAATAACCAGAATAGGCCATGCTCTCTTAAAGTCTGGTCTCCAGAACACAACATCAGCTTTACCTGAGAGCTTGTTAAAAATTCAAATTCTTGGACCTATTCCAGACTTTCTGTCGGCAGAGTCCTGGAACCTGTACTTAAGCAATCCCTCCAGATAATTCTGATGCATGCTTGCACACCTTGTGTGCACACTTGTAGTCCTCTACAGGCCTTTCAGTGAATATTGTAGACTCCTTCAAAAAAAAAAGTCAGCTTCAGTAAATGGCAAGAAAAGCCCTGTACAAATTCCATGTGCATCCTGGGATACACACCCTGTGTTGGAAGCAGTTCTTGTACATCCCATACACTTTAGCAACATTGTGAAAAACTCCAAGTCTATCATACATTGGAAATATTTCGAACGCTGGCTCCTCTGGACAAATGACTTATAATCAAGAAATTCTGACCCATGTAATAGAATATTTTAATGAGTTTGGCCAGTAGCTCAAACTGTTGGGTAGGTATTACATATAAATAGTATAGTCTGCCAAAGAAATTATAATTTGTCCCTTATAAAAATAAAGCACATCTTGAATTTAAATAGGGATGTTTACCTTTCAAACATAACTGTATGTACTATCTCACTTGATAATATCCCCACTTTAATTCTGGGACCCCCACAATACCCTCCTTCCAAAGAACAAGGAGGTTAGGTAAATTTTCCTAGGCCACATAGCTGAACAGTTGCAGAATAAATATTAGAATTTAGTTCTCCCTGAAACTCAGCCCATTGTGTTTTCTGGTGTTCCAGGAAATATAATAAGCAGTTCCCTAAGATACAAATTTGCAACCTGATCAGTTTCCTCTATGGATCTGTATCCTTTCTTCTCTCTTCTGTTGTCTGTCGCTAATAGTAGTAAAGTTCATACAAGTCTAAAATTGTCAGTGTCCCAACTCAATGGTGAGATAGGGAACCCTCTTCATCTCTGTTGCAGGTGAGATATGTGGTGTTGCATCTAAGGCAACTGCTCCCTTTTGATCCTATGGTTGAGCACCTGTTTCTAGTTGTGACTGGCCAAACATCCCCTTTACAGAAAAGTCAATGACATCTTAACATATGGTCTTGAATCTGGGTTTCAAATGATTTTACATGGAGATTAATTGAAGGTGTTAATGACATAGTTCCCAGCCAGGAATGTCAAAATACTTGGTTGGATTCCTATACACGTGTTTTAGGAGGATTTGCTATTGATACTAAACTGGATTAACTTTAAATATAAAGAAAAATACTATAACCTCAGCAATCATCTGTGAAGTAAGATTCTGTAATTTAGGGATCTGAATTAGTGCTCCTAGCAGGGAGCAAGATAATGAATCTGTCATCCCATTTTGACTCCCTATGAAAAACTCCCAAGACACAATCTTTTTAAGTGGGGGTAATCCAGGCAGCAAAATTCTGATGAGGGTGAAAAACCTTTTCTCTGTCTTCTGTAAGACTCTGCATGAAAAATGCCATTAGAGGTTAGAGTTGATTTGTGCATATTCCATCCTATTATTTTCTTCTCTCCCAATGTGCCCAAGCAGGAGAAATGGGCTAATGATCAGTGAAAAGAACTATATTTTGTCATCTTATCATTTTTACATAAAAATATATTCAACTTGCAGGACCATTTAAGCTTAATTTACACAATTATCTATTCTGTGGCTTGACCCGATACAATTTCTCCCATTGCTTTTTTCTTAAACTTTTATTTCTATTTTACTTGCTTACTTCTTGTGGGCGTGTGTGTGTGTGTGTTTATTGTAATTCACTTTAAAAGTTTCTTGTGGGACATAAATTATGAAGACATAAAAGCAAACATAGAATAATCTTCTTTCACACATGTTTTGCAAACCCATAAACTAAGGAAGGGTAAACAGGATTTTTTATGGAAAAAAAGGTAAAACAAAATTTAGTAACAAAATAATAGGGGACTAACAATAGTTATTACTTAGCGTGTTGTTATCTTTAAAGTAGTTGCTCAGAGTACAAGATATGGGAATAAAAATTTCTCCAATTGATATTAGCACAAATCTTCCTTTTTAATGATCTAAGAGACACTAATAGTATAACTGACTTGCATTTTTTCCATTTTCCCTACTGTCCTTTCCTCTCACCCTTCCTAGTTCCTTTATCCTTTTGAACAATTTCTTCTCATTTCACAATATCTATTGTACATTTTAGACATTATTTACTCTTTAATTATCATGTAAGGAAGACAATCCAATGTTTACATATATAAGTCTGATTTATTGCACTTATGAGTATAGTCTCAAGTTGCATCCATTTACCTATAAACGTCTAAAATTTACATGGGCTGACTGGGGAAGAACCAGACGTCAGACCTCAGCTGTGAGTCTGCACCATCTGCAGACTGTGAGGGAGGAGACCTCCTGTGAGTCGGCACTATGCATGGGCTGACCTTGGGAGAGCCAGATGCCAACCCCTTCTGGCCCACAGGCAGGGAGAAAAGAAGAGCCAATATTCCCCCTCCCCCCTATAATGACTGATCTGGAGAAACGCAGGCTGTAATGATAGCTATGTTTGTAGTGTTCAGTGTTGCACTGACTTTGAAGGCCTAAACCGGTAGTCTGATCATATATTCAGAGGATAACAATACACAGTGCAGTATCTATGGGGAATCTCCTTCTAAAGGTGGTGACCATTGTTAATTCCCTATTATCTTGTTTTGAAATCCTGTAGTGTTCTTATTCTTCTGTTTGGTTGGGTTTTATTCTGTTTTATGTTGTTGATTTTGTTGTATCTGATGGCATGGGCAGCTATTTCCAAGATAACAAGATATATTATGGTAGCCATTTTGGATTTACTATTATCTTGTTTTGAGGTCCTATATTGCATTCATTGTTTTGTTTTTATTGGTTCTATTCTGTTTCTGTTTTGTTTGATTTTCCTATGTCTGAAAGCATGGGGAGCTATTTTGAAGAAACATGAGGCATTATGATGACCATGGTTGATTTCCTAATACCTTGTTTTGAAATCCTGTGTCACTTACACTGTCTTGTTTTCATGGGTTTTATTCTATTTCATTTTCTATGGTTTTATTCTCTCTAAAATAAAATCTTTTGAAAGTCTCAAATTTATCTTTCTTTATGACTGAGTAGTACTTCATTGTATAAAAGTACCACATCTTTTTAATCCATTCCTTAGTTGATGGGCATTTGGGTTGTTTCCAAGATGTAGCTATCACAAATTGTGCTGTTACTGACATGGGTGCACATATATTTCTGTGGTATGATGTTTCTAATTCTTCTGGGAAAATATCCAGAAAGGAAATAGCTGGGTTGAATGGGACCTCTACTTCTAATTTTTTTGAGAAATCTCCACACTGATTTCCAAAGTGGTTGTACCAGTCTACACTCCCACCAACAGCGAAGAAAAGTTCATTTGTTTTCCATAGCCTCTCTAGTATTTGTTATTGGTTGACTTCTTGATAGGAGCCATTCTTTCTGGGGTGAGATGGAATCTCAGTGTTGTTTTAATTTGCATTTCTCAAATGACCACTAATGTTGAACATTTTTTCATATAATTATTCACTATTTGTGCTTCTTCATTTGAGAAGTGTGTATTCATGTCAGATGCCCATTTTTTGATTAGGTCTTGGAATCTGAGGTTCTGATTTTCTTCAGTTCTTTATATGATGAACAGGATTTTAAAAATACTGTGAATTACTTTGACTGGGACAATTTATTCAGCTATATTGGGCCAAAGAAATGTATCAAACATGTCAAAACCAGATCAACTTCTATCAACATGACCAACTAGAAAATAAGAAATAATTCAAATACAGTACCACCAATTCAATAACACCTTCAGAAACAGATCCTTAACATTACAGTTCACATGCTTGTTTTTAGGATTCACTCAATGCCTAATTCTCAGGCTTTTTCTCTTCTTGGCTCTTGTAATACCCTCCACATAAAGTCTCTGTCATCTGCTCATCATACAACATTTGTCTGTGTTTTCTCTGTTCTCATTTTTCCTGACAATCCCTCAGTTTCCTGGAGGACAGACTTGTGTTTTATTTATCATTTTAATACTCAGGCTTCCTGTGATTTCTGACATATAATGGGCATTTTGGGGAAGTAATTTTGCAAGGTATAGAATCGTCTCAGATACCATCCTACTTGCAAGAAAATTACAATAATTTCATGGTATCAATACTTACTCAAAACAAGCACAGTAGAATTAATCGATAGTATTACTGACAATCTTACATATTGGTTTCACAAACTCCCTGAAGGCAGCTTGTAGCTTTATTTGGGCCATCCAATTGCATACATTTGTGCTTATTGAGAAACATTTTGTAGCATATGAAAAAAAGTTATAAAAGCTTAATCATTCTTACAAACTTAGCACATTTTTTTGCTCAGTGTACATGTGCCAACAAGATTCTACATGTGCATTTTAATTTTCCCCTAAAGTTCTCTAAATTCTTTTTTTAAAAAAAGCTTAACCCATTATTGTCAGATGAAAGAAGTAGAAATGAAGTGAAACAGCTTTATCTAATTTTCTAAATTGAATAAAATAGAAAAAAACAAATTATGAAAAGCAATGTATGTCAGATTCACTTGGCTTTCAAACCACTCAGGTAATTCAGTTGGGCACCCTGAAATCCTTTGCACATTTGACTTTTAAGATCAGGCAGAAAGGCAAACCATTCTCTGGCCAATGCATGGCAAGAAGAACTACACTAACTATAAAATGAAGGAATGCTGAATTTAACTATCATTGTGGAAGGCTTAGGTATCTGTGAGCTGTGAAACACAAATAGAGCTATAAAGAGATTATGCGGCCCTGGATATTGTAAATACTCTATAGATTTCCTCACTAAAATAAAGCGATGGATAGATACTTCAGTAGAAAAAGCAATTAGTTGTAGGGAATGAAGTTCCTTACTTTCCTTTCTCCATTCTCTCCCTCCCAGGCCTTTCAAATTTCCCTTGGGCCCAATTTGGGAATTCTTACAAAGGCTAAAGTCCAGCAGCTTAACAGCTATTAAACACGGTCATAAAGTGAAGATGCAGCCTCTAAGTTGGGCTCTTGGCAACATCAGAAAAACAAGGCAAAAGGCACAACTCTTTTGCTGAAAGGAAATAATGGAAGAGATGAAGGGAGAGATGTGGATAAACCAGACTGGGAGTTTCAGACAACGACCCACAGAGCATACTAAGCCACTCCACTATTGCTATTTAGTACCTGTGAAGTCTACCACTATGCATTATTAAATTCATGTATTATTGAATCATGAATCCTTGTTCCCTGATAAAAAATGGAGATGATTTCTTAGTTTAAATGAAAGCCCTGCCTCCTTATTTGAATAAAACTGCATTACTGGCTGCCTAGCATGCTAATCAGAAAACTGCATTAAGCAGGTAGGACTGTATGAATTAAAAAATAATGAAACAAGACTTTTCAGCCAGACATTGTTCCCTCGCCTGCTTTTCATGACAGCGGATTTCCTACTTGGAGCTGATAAGACAACAGCAGATGAAGATAACAACATGAGAGCGAAATCATTCACTCTAATGGGCTCCACCTGCGCAGACTTCAGCTCATTTACATGGCTTCAGAAAAATTAGAAATCATGCAGCAATTAGTCTGTTCTAGATTATGCAGTGTGTCAACTGATACCACTCAGGAGAGCACTAGTGCTAAAATGGTTTCAGAAGATAAATCTACTCTCCTATACAAACAGTTTTAATTACCTGGAAAACGGCATTGCCTATTGAGAAATCTCCATTGTGAACCTGGGCTGCTCTCCTGCTATTGGAATCAGATGTTGGGAAATTCCAGTGTTTATGTAATTGACTCATATAGTATTTGATGACTTGTTGAAACTGAAATTGGGCCTCTTGGTCAGATCCCCAATTGTTCATCAAAGGCCTCTTCTAATGTCTCTTTCAGAGTTGGTCTGGGGTAAGCCAAGGGTTGGAATTTTTTTTTTTTTTTTTTAGTGCCACTGGTTTATTGGTAGTCTTTGCTTCTTGAGTCTTGCATTCAGAGATCTATACATGTACTTTTTTATTTTTTTCTTTTTTTGGTACCAGCGATCAAACTCACAACCTCACACTTGCCAGGCAGGCGCTTACACTGCTGAGCTAAATCCCTGGCCCCAGAAATCTATACAAATATGACAATATATGATAAAATAATTTCACATATGAAGCTTTAGTCAACATATTAAGCTACTACGAGCATCTCCCTATGAATAAAATGCCAAGATCATTAAAGTTTTAGATTCCTGCTTAAGATAGCAGGTAAAATTTTTCTATTTATTTTGACCTGGAGATACGCTTGTAACTTTTTAAAAAACCAAGACAGTATTTAGAAAACTAGTAATGCTTTTTTGTTTATAAGCGTTTATTTAAGGGATCTGTTTGATCTGCTTATAGAAGTGCATATATATTCACAGCCACTTTGTTTATTTTGTCATTGTTATTTTTGTTGTTTATTTTTTCATTGGTTTTGAGATAGTGCAACAAAGTCAGGGTTGCCAGTTACATTTGCAGCAGAACCAATGGTTTAAGCAAGCACTCAATAAGAGAAAACTTTGGTCCTTGGGTGAAAGTTACTTCTTGGGGTAGGTATTGGTAGAAAGTCTATCCTCTGCCTGTATATTTAGGGAGAAGAGGGTCAAGGGCTGCTTCAGAATAGCAGGTGAGCTCTTACAATTATCCACTAAGGTAATCTAAAAAATAGATTCTAGTTGCTGGATGGTGGAGGAAATAAACCATCCCTTAAAAGGCGGGTAATGTGTACCGTCAGTGACAATCTTACCTGTAGGTAGTGAAGCAACCCTTTAGTGCAGTGAGATTTTAGTCAGTGTGACCTCTATTGGCCAAGAGACGTTTTCTAACTTGGTCCCTGAGATTTGGTACAAGATTCTAATCCCTACTAAGAAATTTACAGTCTCCAGGAATGGTTCACTTTTTTCCTTCTTTGTGTCTGGAGCATTTGTCCAGTGAGGTATCTTTTCACAAAAGAATTTTAAGAGTATAAGATTTAGAAAATGTTAAAGACCTGTCATGAATAGCAAAATGTATCTAACACACTGTAGGTACTGAGATGTCATGGAGTTAAGAAATTAGTTGAGCCTGGCAGTTTTCAAACTTATCTGCACACTAACGTACTGCCCCCCCCCACCCGAAACAAACACATGTCTCTCAGTGATGGAGCATCATTCACTCATTCAGGGTCTAAAAGAACAACTTTGAGTCATGCTCCTGCAGTGTGAGAATGAAAGATTTGATCCTTAAGAAAAAGCAGATTTCCTCCATTAAAAAAAAAAACCCATAAGGACACTGTAGCTTATGTTGCTTATGTTGTTAGAGAGCAATTCATTATCTGGATATATCTAGTTTATACCAACGGCAATTTTCTTCCATCATAACACCTATGAGAACACACACACACATAAATACATACTCACAGATAGCACACAGACATTGACAAATATGCACACAACACTCCATCAATGTCTTATCTAATTTTGCTACTGTGATTCCTTGTGCGAAGCCTTGAGCACAGAAAATGTTTCAAGTGACTGTTTTCTCATTGTTTCAAGGTGATACTTAATCAGTGCTATCCTAGATGCCTAGGAAAAAAGTTCATTTATTACAATGAATATTTTAAGGTATTAGGGCACAATTTTCTCCTGAAACCAAAGAACAGGGCTGCCTAGCAATATTTTGGTATAATCCATTCTTATTCTATTACTGTGTGAGAGGTGTATAATGATGGTATGTCACATTTCTAATATTGGCTGACTTTGTCATTTTTTTCTTGGTAGTCACGACAAGGATTAATTTATTACATTAATATTTTCAAAAAATTTTTGTTTAATTGTATGTATTTTTTATTTGTTTTCAAATTTTACTTGTTCTTTCTCCTTATCTTATTATTTCCTCCCTTCAATTTGCTTTGGATTTAATTTGCTTTTATTTTTTCAGATTCCTAAACACAAAGTTTAGTTCTCTGATTTGAGGTCATTGTATTTTTCTTTCTTTTTTTATTTAAGAGAAAAAAGACACAGAAAAGAAAAACAAAAAGCAAAAGAGACAAACAAGAACAACAAATCCAATACAATAACAGTATAGGTTTACAAAACAAGATGATAGGAATTTGACAATGGTTGTAATATTGCATATCTAATATGAAAACATTTAATGTTATTGATTTTACTCTAGACCCTCCCTTAACTGCATCTCACAAAATTTGATATTTTCATATTTATTCATTAAGTCATTTCCAAATTTATTTTTCTTTGATCCAAAGTCTATTTAGAATTATGTTGCCTAACTTTTGCATGGATTATTTTTACATATATTATTCTGTTACTAATCTCTGTGTTATCACAATATATATCTTATAATTACTTAATTTCCTTAAATGTACCAAGACTTGTTTAATGCCTCAGAATGTGGACTGCCTTGGTGAATGTTCCAAGTGCACTTGAAATGAATCTGTATTCTCCTGTTTCTGGATAAATTATTCTATAAATACCAATTTAGCAAGTTGATTGTGATGTTGTGCACATCTTCTGTATCCTTACTGGTTTTCTGTCCACTCATTAGTAACTGAAAGTGTACCATCTCCAGTTGTGACTGTGAAATTCTCTGTTTCTCTTTTGAATTCTATTTTGTTCTGTGTGGTTTAAAGTGCTATTACTACATGCAATCACATTTAGACTACTTAACATGTTTCTTATTGGTTAATTCCTTTATCATTATGAAATGCTCCTCTTCATTCTGGTTATATTACTTCTTTCAAAGCCTAACATACCTCATATTAATTTACCCAGGATAATTTTTAAGTTTAGTTTTTGAAAGATATATCTTTTTTCACCTTCTTTATCTCAACCTTTATGTTACACTTAAAGTAAGTTTTGGAAAGAAAAACCCAAATATGGAATGGGATAATGCGTATGAAAGTAACTACCTTCCACAATGTTTGCCATACAGAAGCCACTTAGTAAATACTGTGTTTTCTTTTTAAATTGCTACACTTTCACTATAACTTTGTATTTATTGAGCAGTTTTCTTTCCAAAGAAGTGAACAATATTAGTATTTAGCATTCATAACAATTTTCAAAAATTTTAGGTATCCTTGGTTCAAGCTTTTTAAGTTTTCTGAGTATAAAAATCTTATACATAGAGATAATGCAAAGCATAGCAAGGTGCAAAAAAGAAAATATTTACTTGTAATCCCATCAACTGAGAACAAATTATAAATATTTGAGCGTGTTAAATAAATAAGTAAATAGAGTTTTGTAGCAATGTGCTGGTGTTCCTTGTCTTTTTGTTCCAACTAAGAACCACAGCCTATTATTTGATGTATTTAGATCATTTATATTTAATGTAGATACTGATATGCTGTACCAAAATTTATCATCTTGTCATTCTTTGTTTATTTGTGCCAATACCTTGCTTTGTCATACTTTCTTGAACCCTTTTGGATTAATCAAGCTTTGTAATTATTTAATTTTGTCTACAGTATTGACTACCATAATTTTACTTATAACATTAACTATTCTTTGTTTCATTGGTTACTGTAGGCATTACAATACATACTTAGTCACTCTCTTCTTGGTGAGACACAGTACCTGATATGCACATCTGAAAGGAATAGAAATTTATTTTGGCTCATGTTTACAGCCTAGTTGGCTGGTTCCAACATAGTAAGGCAAGATGGAGGGCTCTGGATGAGGAAAGTTGCTCACCTCATAGCAGACAGGAAGCAGAGGGCCAAGAGACGAGCCAGGTAGGGGGACAAGGCCTTCCATTTCCCAACTCCACTGACCTGCCTCTTCCAGCCCCACATCCTAACCCCTACTTAGCTGTAGTACCTCCATAACCCAATCACCTTCCACACAACCCCTCCCACCCCCCCAGCACAGGAGGCTTTGGGGCAACATTAGATATAAACCACGACATATATGATATAATTTACAACTTCTTCTACCTTCAACTAATATTACATTTCAAGCATAAAGGAAGAGTATTACATAATACAGTTGTTCTTCTTACTCTCATTTGTACTGTTTTAATATATTTTTCCATACGCCTGCTATAAACCCTCAAATCATGCTTATTAATTTTGCTTTAATCAGTCTATTGTCCTTCAGTGAATTTGAAATTGTTTTTAAATTAAATTAAATGACATAGTTAACATTTCTGGAGCTTTTATTCCTTTGTGTAAATCCAAATTTCTGTCTGATGCCATTTTCCTTTTTCCTGAAGAACTCTCTTCAACAATTCTTACAGTGCAGGCCTGCTGAAAATAAATGTTGTCAGCCTCTGCTTAAACTGTTTTTCCTTAGAGTATGAGAGATATTTTTACTGGTAAAGGATTGTAGCTTGACGGTTCCTTTTTCTTTTAGTACTTTATGAAGACTTTCCTTGTCGTGTGACCTCTTTGGTCTTCATATGTTAGTTATTATTCTTTTCTTTCTCTCCATAGATAACATGCCTTTTATTTCTACCTACTTTCAAGATTTTCTGTATGTCACTGGTTATTAGAAATATTATTGTGAGGCACATTTCCCTAGTATTTTAGATTTACCCTGAATGAATAAGAATAGTTTTTATCTTCTTGTATCTATGAATTTTCCATACCTCCTTGAACACATGTAAAACATTTACTGTATCTATTTAAAGATTTTCAGGGTTCTAATGTCTCCCTAATGTTGGATCTGTTTCTATTGATTGATATTCCTCTGGTTAAATCATATTTTTGTATTTCTGGTGTACCGGGTACCTGGTGATTTTAAAAGTATAAATTTTAGTGATTATGAACCTGTAAGAGTATACACACCCCATATCACTGCTTTTAAATTACTTAGAAATATATACATATATGCTCATATATGCATATGTGCACATACATGTACATTCTTTCTTTGTCATGGATATACACACTAGTAAAAATATTGCATGTTTTAAAAATCCATGCAGTAAACCTAAAGGAAAAATTTCATACCCTGCGAAGAAATTTAGCACTTAATCTACACAGAACCCACCAGTTGCTTTGTTTCCCCAACACACAAGGTCCCTGAAATCTATAAGAACACTGAACTAGTTCAATGCATTATATTTTAATTGAGAAAACAAACTCAGCCAAGTGGAACATGTTGCCCAAGATCATGTAGAGCTTGATTAGAATTTGAGACTTCTGATTTCCACAGCAATGCTTATTGCACAGCAGACCAAAAAGCCTGGTTGAAGGAGAATCTTCTGATGAACTGGACATCTCCTATTTATCTCTCAGATTCACTCTCCAGCCTTTTCCACTCTGTGTGTCCTAAGCGGAAGAGAAGAAGACTGACCTGCATCAGAAAGCTCCACTACTTATAGTTTCTAGTAGGTTCTGTCATAGAGTAGCAGTAGCAGGAGATAAGATGGAAGAGAAGGTCATATTACCAGGCAATGGCTGCGTCCCTACAGTGGAGGTTACATGGCTTTTCCTTACTCTCGGTTCTAATTATCATCTTTTCATTTTTTCAGACTGGGGAAAACAATAGTACCCTCATTGTTCCTAGCTCCAGGTAAGGCATTGTCCTATCCCTTCCAGTTTCCCTCCATATTCTGGCTACATTTGTAAAAAGTTCCTTTATTAAATTTTCTTCAGACTATCCTACATGGCTGTACCATTGATTTCTGGTTGGTACCATAACATACACTGGGGAGTGTTTTGAGAAGTACAGACACCCAGGTGCTTTCAGAATCTATCAGGTGATTCTAGTTTATAGATGGTACTGAACCCTCCCACCCTAAAGCATGCTAGTTATTTCATTGTTGTTAAGTCATTGGCAGGTACAGATATTCACACACACACAGAGGCACACACACACACTCAGAGAGTGAAAATGGTAAGTTTTCACCAAAAATGAAGAAGTATCATGAGCTAAGCTAACAACATTCTGGTAAACCATGGTGTTTAAATCTGACAATTACCAGAAAATCTGATACATAGATTGATAAATGCGCGAACACTTACAATCCAGCAACCTTCAAACACCTTCAAAATACTTACTTTCATGCTTTCTTTTTTCTTCTAACACCTAAATGTCGATTTTAATGGAAGCCACATCTCTGAGTATTGATTCTTTCATCTTGCTTCTATTAAGATTCAGCCTGACTATCCAGGAGGAGGACCACAGAGGGAGATGAGGTAGGTAGGGGCAAAGAAAAAATAATAATATCTTGTCTAAAGTAATACACTGCTCATTGCCAAGATTTCATTAATTCAACAAATAAAAATACTAGTAAGCTCCAACTTCAACAAGCTTGAATTTCCCTCCTAGCTGAGAAACCACAGCACCCTGATGGCTTCTAAATATGTCAACACATGACCTTCCCATCCCAAACTCACCAGTGTGGAGAACATGATTTATGAGGTTGTCTAACCATCCTTGAAAGAGGTTGTAAATGGTTTTCTCTTATAATAAGTGTAGTTCCTTCACTCAGTGGTAAATGATTCTATGTTCTTAGAGAAAAGGGTGAATTTCTAGAAGAAAAAAAAAAAGATCTAAACTTGGAAGTGATCTGCAAACAGCTCTCTGTCACCTTCTAGTGTGTGAGCTAATTAGTAGCCCTAAGTTGCCTGGTAAACGTTTTTATTTAGGAAGACTAAGTTTCATCTCTGTTCCAAAACTCAGAGCCAGACAGGGAAAGGAAAAAAATGATGGTGTCTGTGGTGAAGTTGGCAGACCTGCCCGCTGGCTGGCTATTTGGAAAGGCTTTAGAAGATGTGTTAGGAGGCATGGTAATGTGTGTCATTTTTCATGACTGAAATCCAAGAGTTTAGCAGGTTGAGTGTGGACTTGGATTTGACAGTGGAAAATACCGAAAAATGTGTGAGTTTTGCATCCCATGGCTGCCTGGGCACTCAGCATCAGAGGCTGGGGAAAAGGGCATTATTTCTTGGATTGCTACGTACAGTTGAATTAGGAGATAGGAAATCTGGTTCATCCAACTCTAAAGTGATTTTTATGTAGAAGAAGCATGAGTTTCTGCTGTTGAAGATGTCCATCCATTCAGAAGTTGTTTATGGAGAGTGTACATATTCCTTGAAAGGAATAAAATAAGCAAAAATAGTATCTCTGACTCAAAGAAAGAGGAGAAAGAGAACCTAAAGGAAATAAATGATACAATGCCTTTTCCTTGGTGTTCTGTCTTTGCTCTCGTTGCTTGAAAATTTGTGTTCAAGGGGAGCAGAGGGTATATGTAGTCCTCCTAGCCAAGGAACCTTAGCTCCAAGTAGTGGAACTCACTAAAACTAGTGCAAGCCAATAATGCAGCATTTCTCATAAGGGGTATCTCATGGACTTTAACAGGCCAAAGTGAAGTGAATCTTAAGGAAACAAAGCCATGAAAAACAATGGCAATTGCTCTGCCTGTCTACTCTCTGGTTTCTTGCTTTACCTTCACACTGCTGTCTGCCTCTTTCCTCTTGTCCTGTAGACTGGCTTTCTGTCCATATTCAGGTTCATCATTATAGTTGCTCTTTCCACGGTAATGTCTCCAGTTTCCAAATCTACAGCCTTTTAATTTAAGTGACCAGCCAAGATCATAGATCTAAGCTAACTCTTAGAGTCTTATCGCATATCACATTGTAAGATAATATATTCTATTATCTTATCATCTAACCTGTAAGGTTATCTGCATTTTACAGATTAAAAACTTGAGGCCAAGAATTTAAGTGACTTTCCAAATTTACATGATAGTGGTGGATTTTGGGTTTCAAACCCAGGCAGCCAGGCTCCAGAGTCCTTGCTCTTAACCATGGCTGTTTTGCTTCTCAGTCCCAATGCCACTTGCCAGGAAGGAGAAAACAGTTTACATCTCTTGAATCGGGCAGACATCCTACTTGAGTCCTCATTTTGGGTTTTAGGGCAGCTGCAACTGGACCACATGGGACAACATGAATTTTAGGGCCCATTTCAGTGCTGGTGAGGATTTGAGGAAAAAAGGTTTGGACAGGTAGCCCCAAATCTTCCACACTATTCAGTGAAAACGCTCATGTTCCCTAAACCAAGTTATGGCACAGGATAGCAATTGGGATTGAAGATCATTAAAATTTGTGAAGCAGAGAGGATTTTCCTGGACCTGGTTGTTTTCACTGAGGCAACTCCATATGTGAATGGTTGTTTTGGTTTTTTCTATAGAATTCTCTAGAGATGAGGATTAAAAATTCCCCACATAGCAATTCAGTCAGGTTCTTGGAGTCAGGGACTTCTTTTCTCAGTCCAACCTAAATCCCTCTAATAGCAGCTGAAACTGATTTCTTTGTATTGCTTTCAGGGTAAACTATATCACAGAAAGGAAAGTATGAGGATATTCTGAAGTTATTTTGTTCTTTGGCTGAGTTCGCACTGACTTAATTAGAAAATTTTATCAAAGGACTAATAACAAAGGCATAAAAATTCCTGGAATCATGTCTGGAAAGAGTTTCATTAATTTATGTTCACATGTATAGATATGTATATATATTAGCAAAGCATTACAAATCTGTGAAAACATTGGCTCTATAACAGAAATGATGGGGAAGATAAAACTGTGAACTAAGAAATAGGCATTTTTTGGTACCTATTTCAGACCCTCACCCAATAAATGCCCTAATATATGAGCCATTGGTCCATGTGGAAATTTTGATGCATTCAACACTTTGCTTATATAAAATTTCATTGAATGCATATAATATTCAACCATGGTAAATGACTGAAGTAAAACGAAAAGTCAAACAAGATATGCCTATTTTGTTCTAAATTATCCGAAGACATTTTCAGCTCACTCTCCATCTGACTTACCCAGATTTTGCTGCTGATAGTTGTCTTCACCCTTTGAGCAGTTCTCTTTGCTCCTCTACCACAGCCAAATAATTAACTGGTGGTTTATGCGCCCCGCACCACATACACACACACTTGCTTCTTGGGTCTACTCTTTCCTTCCGGCCTTGGAATCTTACTTTGGTTCACTTCTACTCCAAGTGTAATCCAATACAATAAGCAGCCTCATAGTCACTTGAAGTTGTTTCTCATTTTGTGGTGGTTTTGAGTAGTCTTTATTTTCAACTTGATTAGGTTGCGTGTCAACTACAAAATTAAAAAAGCACAAATTTAGGTGTGTCTTTGAAGGTATTTCCAGATACAATTTGTATACATACCCACAAACTGAGGTAGAAGACCCACACTGAATGTCAGCATTAGCCTCTAGTAGACTCAGGACCTGGATGAAATAAAAACAGAAGAAAGAAGAAGTCCTCCAGCAGGAACATTTTCCCTCTCTCTGCTTCATGGTGAACATACTTCCCAAAACAGCTATGAAGGTCAGCTTACATAGATAATATTTACATCTCCTTTTATTATGGACCTCTCATTACTTTGTGCAACCAATGGAAGATGCAACGCAGTGGTCCTTCTGATATAGGATAATGATCCCAGACCTCCAAATGATATAGGGGAATGAAACTCCCAACCTACTGTGTGTCTGGCGCAAGTTCGTGTTCTCTAAAATCAAAGAATGAATTTTAGGAACAACGGAGGTTAAAAGCAGAATGTATTTATTGAGAGAAAGAAAGCTTCTGTCAGAGAGAGAGACAGAAGGGGTCCCAAGTGGGTTGCCAAAGACTCTGTCTTTTCTAGTGACTTTTATAGAGTAAAACCCTGATGAGAAAAACTGGGAACTCGCAAGGCAGATGGGGTTGAGGTGGGACAGAACTGTGGCCAACCAATAAGATTAACTGTTTAGGTAAAATTGACCAAATCAAGGACAAAAGGGAAAACGAGTCACGTAGTAAGTGAGCATTCTTATGGATTAGGGGATTGAGATGGTAGTTCCTGGCTTCTCAAGATGATTCATCCCTAATCCCTAATGCTTATACTTAGGGTGTGGTTGTATTTGTTTTGCCTTTTGTCTTGAGATCTGGCCCACAGCAAGAGGTGTATATCTCTTCCAAGGTCACAAGATACCTGGTCCTCTGTACCAGCTCCTTTGAGGGCCTAGCCCTGTCTGACTGCCTATAATATTTCTGTCTAACTCAGTTGTTGTATCACTGTCATCATCTTAACTGGAAAAATTAATATAATGTCACACCTCTACCTGTGATTTCACTCCAGCTCTGCTGAGACTTGGTTTCCTTTCTAGTTACTCTTGGGAATCTCACCTGTCTTTTGAATGATACTTACCAGACATTGTTCAAATGGATACAATGTGAATGAACACCATCTTGTATGTGAGGTAAGAAAAGTCTTCTATAAGAGATAATCCCATAATGTGCAAAGTACTGACTCCAGGTTCATTCTATTCCATGCCTTCTAGGATTCAAACCTATTTCATTAGCACTAAATCCTTAGCCAAATGTCCGACAGACCAAGCCAGAGGTTTCATTCATAGATAAAGCTACACAAGTACACTTCATACATATTTGACTAATTCATTCAACAAACACTGAGCTCATGTGTAAGTCAGAGGCATTCTTTTATTCTTTCTTCCAGAATCTGGAGGAATTGCTACAGATGGGGACTAGAAATATCAGGGATAGTGGGCAATAGGTTATGGACAAACTTTGATGGGATAGAATCAATAATCTTGACCCTGCTCTTCTTTCAGAGATGCCCCCTAAAGTTAGCTGGTACCAGTGGTTTCTTTCAGATATCTCCCTCCTGACCTCTTCAGTCCTATCTTCTCTATTAGTCAGTGTCTCTACCAGCATATCTCTCTTCTTCTGTCCTGCTGAACTGTAGTGGTCGGAGTTTTCCTTGCCCTCAGTCCCTTCCATTCACAAGGAAATCTCACTGAACTGACTAACTTAAAAGTTCACCTTTTCCAGGACTTACTTTTTCACAAAGTACATGCTTGCAGGAGGAAACATTTACTTCATATGAGTAAATCTGCTATTAATTAAATTATGAGCATTTTTGCTTTGACTAAGGAGAGGGGTCCAAGCTGCCAGGTGATTCTTGGTTGAAGGAAGTCAGAGACATATGGAATCAACAGTTTTTCTACCTACTTCTGAGATCAGCCCTGAAAGAAAGTTTCAGTGTAGTGGACAACAAAACAAGAAGTAACTGGTACTCAAATAACCTGTGTTGTCTGCAAAGTGGATGCCTTGGATTACTTTTAAATCTTAATCTATTTCCAGCCCAAAGTTTTTTGTCATCGATGGAGAAGCACTTTTCTTTAAGATCTTAAAGGCTTAGTGGGACCACATTTGTCTTGACTTTCATATCACTAGACACAGTGGGATGGTGTAAGAGGATTTGGCTGCACAGCTGGTGCCATCCTGTGTGTGTGGATGGTGCTCTGTGAAAGACGTAAAACAGGGAAGGACGTTATGAAGGAGACATCATTCAGGCAGCTGGGTAGAGTGGCGCACACGGAACACAGGATGTGGATCAGAAGTCATAGATTTCCATCTCTGCTCTGTTCTTTCTGGGGCTGACCTTGTCAGGGCGTCCCTCTTCTGTGTCTCAGGTGGCTCATCTGGGGTAGCAGTATCCCAAACTCTTAAATTTTCCTGAAAGCTCTTAGATTCTGGGATTCCTTAGATTTTACACTTAATCCAGTCTTTATGACTCTGGTTTCACCAGAAACTCTTTGTGAGGAACAAGGCCCAGCTGTGTAGTGCATGAATGAGAAATATCAAGTCAAACTTAGGGCACAGAGGAATGCTGAGCCACACACAGTGTGCCACTAAGGCAAGTGATTTTTGAGTTTTTTAGGTCTTGCATAAAACAGCTAATACACAATACTACTTAGTGTAGAAAACTGGAAATAATGGACTCCACGTAGACTGAAAAGGGTACACCACTGCTAACGGTATTCATGCTGCTGTATTTCAAGCGCTACGCCTGTCATACAAAACAAATCTGTGGGCCAGGTTATACTCCACAGCAGTGAATTTAAGGCCCAACACCATCCCCAGATTTATATAAAATCCCTTTTCTGAGGACATCCCACTTGAATGTCACAGTCAAGAAATTTTTCTTAGAAAAAAATGGGATCTCTTTTAATCAGATACTTCCCCAGGCATCCAAAAGCAGAAAGACAAATAGAATGGGCAGAAAGGAGCTGATAAGCACCAGGCTTCAAGCACAGATCCCTATGTTGATTCTGCTACCAAATTCAAATCATTGTGTGCAGCCAAAATGATGCTTAACTGCCTTCTGAACTGTGTAGTCAGGGAGCTTAGGAGAGTCACAGTGGACTGTGGCTTTACAGATGAGAGAACAACAGGCAAGAAATGAGACTTCTTGCTAAGGCCCATTAACGTTTTAATAGAGCCTAAAGCAATGGTCTTCTTTGAAACTACTTTATTCATAATTGATCAATTGTCATTAGATATAGTTACACTCCATGGCATCTTATTAGAAGGAGCTTTTGAACCACCCCCCAGCATTCATAGTAAATTCCCAACAGATGATGTCATAATAGGCCGTTACAATCCATAATATGTAGATAGCATTAAATCAATGTGTGTGCCTGTCTGATACTAAAACATCTAACTTTATTATGAAATTTGCTATAAAACCTGCTATAATGTGTTTAATAATATTAAAGTATTTATTCTTTAATATTGAAGTCATGCTGCCCCTGTGAAGCTTGCCACAAATGAGAATTGCCAAATCTATCAGTTTGACTTTTAAACACTTCCGTAAGCTATTTCACCTTTTTTTTTTCCTGTCCTCTTCTTCATCACTCTTTTTGGCTATGAAAAAACAGATGTTCTAAAGCTATATGTAACTGGAAACCAGTAATATAGGTTCAAAAGCTGAAATCTAATATTCACAATAAGCCAATCCAATGAGAAATGGCTCCACAGTGACCCTGGTCATGAAGTAAGGACCCGTGTGGTCGTCGGTACTAGCAGAGGAGATCGTCATTTATCAGGACTCTGTGAATTGCAGTCCTCAGTTCAGTTCTTTCCTGACATCAGCAACTCTCCACTTTCTTGATGCAAAAGGCAAAATAAATATTAAACCCACCTTTACTGCATCACATTCCACTAACTTTACATTTGTCATGTAAGACAGTCCTGTGATTTATGTAGATTCTGTATTTGTGTAAGGTCTGAATTTTTGGATGTAGGTTTTGCTTTTGCTCTATCACTGTAGCAAACATTAGATTTCCTTAAAAAACTCTTCAGGCAGGAATCATTGTCATAAATAAGTTTTTCTAGTTCTTAATAAGATTCATAGATATTTATATACAGACCAATGGCAAAAGTAAGATAAAAACTGATCTTCTAAAAAAGAAATAATACAAGTCAGGTTATGGCAGGGACTTGAATAATGTGGGGTACCAAAATTCTAACTTCAGGCTTCTGGGGAATATGTGTGTGTTGGGAAGAAATCAGAAATTTCCCTGAGAGTTTTGATACAAACATGGCATGTGTATTCTCTCAGTTACACATTAATTCGATAGAATAAGACCCTCTTTTAAAATGTGAACATTTCTTTGATGGCGTAATATATGGATGATTTGTTTTGGTTTGCCTTTTGTTACTTTAGTAATTTTTAGAAGAATCTTTTCTATTCAATTATCAATTATTTTCATGTGCACTATTAAGTATGGAATAGAGCACTATGTCTATTCGGAAGTTATAAACAAATGCTGTCCCAACTCTCTTAAAAGTTTCTCAGAGGAATGACTATGGGTTTTGCATTAGTTGGTTTTCCTGTTGTTAGCACACAATACCTGACACCCATGACTCAAAGGAGAGGCTTACTTAGCTCACAATTTAAGAGGATTCAGTCCATGTCAGAAGGCTCCAAGGCAGGGTCATCATGGCAGTAGGGATTAGCAGAGCAAAGCATCTTAATTTATAGTTGTAGGACTATTTCATGTGCTCCAGGAAGCAGAGCAGATAGGCAGTACTGGAGAGAAAGTGATGAAAGACAAACAGTCACACCAGTATGACCCATGCAGATACACGCTGAGGTGTGGTCCACCAATCCCCTGGTTGCTCCAAAACCAATCAAGTTGAGCCATCAAGCTTGACTGTCACAGGATCCCAGTGAGAAGTTTCTTCAAGTATCAGGCTCTGTCTTGCTCCTCCCTGACCTTCAGAGCCCCGTGGATCTTTCTTACTGTTTCTGTGATCTTTATCTATCGGATGTCCAGTTTCTTTGCCAAGCCTGTCTTCCCATTTGAAATCTCTCAATCTCTTCTACAACCTTACCTGGACCTCAGTCCTCAACTTCCATTTTCCAAGAAAATGGCAAGGTTATAAATGGCAAGGTTATAAAGTTCATGTGGCAAGGTTATAAATGTGTAGCTCCGGTGGGGTGCAGTCTGCATGTTTTCTTTGGAAAGAACACTTACTCTCTGCTCTAGTAAATCCATATGTGAAAGATTCCTCATCCTAGGCAAAACTCTGTAGCTTTCTTTCATCCTTCATTCACTAACCACCCCATATGAACTTCCCAATGAATGGTAATGAATTTATCCTGTGTTTGAAAGAGAAAAACTGATGTTCTTGGCTCAGACTCTTCCTCTCTCCTTTTCATTCAAATTCATAAAGAAGGATATATCTGTTTGTGGGCCCTGACCGCATGATTCAATGGGGTAGGTCACATTTAGTACAGCGAAGTATTATGAGATCATTTGACCCTAAACTCAGGTCACACTCTTTGAGTCAGCTTTTATCAATGAAAGCAAACAGGTAGATCTGTACTTGTCTGTAGATGATTGTTACCTAGTTCTGAAAGAAAGAAGGCTGCTGTTCTTTGAATTCCTTAAAACCCTGGCACTCTGACCCATACCACTTTATATGTGGTACCTGCACCTCTCATCCAATCTGTACTACAGGCTCTCTTGCAGCATTTACTTGGAGTCAATTTCCCTAAAACAGATTTAGAGTTATTCTATTGGTCCTGGAAGTTCTTACTGGGGATCAGCCTTCCAATCCAGTATTTTTCTGAAGAAATGTTTCTTTTTGGACACAAGTAGGCAAACAGCAATCTGATTAAATCCTTATGTTATGGTTTATGTCTAGATGTTTTCTCAAAGCCACATGTGCCTCATAGGTGGGGTTTTTGGAAATGGTTGGATCATGGGTGTGATACTGGATCATGGGGCTGTGATTCTTGATTAATCCTCTGACTGACTCAGCATATCTCTGCGTGTAGATAATACACTTAATGAAAAGGGAAGACCCATCCTGGGTGTTGGTGGCATCAACCAATAAGCTTGTGGCCTGGATGAGATTACAAAAGAAAAAAATAAAAGAAGAAAGAAAGTAAAGAAAGTCTTTCTGCAGCTTGCCTGACATGCTATGGACTGTTTCTCCTCTCACATGCCCCCCACCCCCTGCCATACTGTCCTACATTGGAGCCAGCTAACTACAGTCCAAAACCTCTACAAACTGTGAGCTAAAATAAACTTTTCTTCCTTTAATTTGTAGATACTTTGTCCCAGCAACTAAAAAGTAACTAAGACACCTTATTAATTTAATGTTGGGAAGTAAAATTTTATCTCTCCTTTTGGAAGTCTTTGCACTGGTTCTAATGGAAAACTATATGAAATATTAGCTAATCCAAGGTAACAAGTGAAAATGGAGGACTTTCGGACATATCTGAAACAGATATATGGGGACAAATCTCATCACACTGCCCTTTAAATAATGGTAGTATGCAGGTAGGTAACAATTTATTGAAGCTCCTGAGTATAAAATAACTATCACCTTAAATATGATGATAACTATAATCTGATGTTTGGCTTTGACATTATGAAGTAATAGAGCAGAGGAGACTCAAAATCCTGACATTGTGTCCACATACTTTAGGTCAGTTTGTAATATGAACATGAACTATTTAAAGGAATCAACCTCTCTTCTATGCCACCATGCAGAAAGGGACCCAAATTAATAAATCTTTAACATTTTCAAGAGAAACAAGTCAGAAATGTGGAGTTTTATGCTAAAATGCATTGCTTCTTCAGTGTTATCAACAAACCCATTAAGAAAATAAGAACAAACAGCAATAAATGTCCTTATGAGTTATTACTTGTGAGACATATTTGATTGTCTTCAGACCCAAACTGGCCCAAGGGATGGCTTTATTTGCCCCTCTGGACATCACGGAGTCTGACCTTTCTTCTTTCTCTCTTTCTTTCTACCATTAGTTAAAACCTGGCATTCCTAATTCTGATCTTTGAAATCCCCATTGAAAACTCTTACAGAGATGAATGTAGACTCATTTTCAATGCAATAAACTCTAATAAGTTTCCTGAGAAGTTTGCCTTTCAGGCAGAACAGCTAACATGATGGTTAGGTTTTTTGGCACAGTTGAGACACAAAGAGAGAGATAAAGAGTCCTTTATTGCAGACACGGGAGGGTTGCAGAAGAGTACAAGTTTCCTCTGACCATAACAAAAAAGTGGTTGGACTTTTATTAGGTCTGGTTGGGGGTGGAGTTTAGTAGGTGGGTGAGGTTACATGCCAGCAGCTGATTGGAGGAAAACTGGTGCACACAAAAAAGGAAGAGGAGATTTTATCCTGGGCTGAGGAGAAACGAAGCAGGAAGTTGATATGCTATAGTCCCTAGGGTCTCTCGGCCATGTGGGACCATTGCCATGATGACTCGGTGAATGTCATATTAGCAGAAATCCATCATGACCTATGACTAGCAACTCTTGATGCCCCATTTTAAAAAGTTAAGTTATACCAGAGGAAAAAAATGGAATTTTTGTGAATTTCAGGTTTTTTGAAAATGCACAATTTTCTGCCACAAACTTTAACATCTTTAAAGCTTAAAATACCTGAAAACATCTGTGAGTTCAAAATGTATATTTTAAATTAAACCCTCTATCAGCATTCCCAGAGTGTGTCCCTAAGCTTCCTTCAAGATTTTGCCTTGAAAATTAACTATCCTCCTTATAACTACCTACTCCTCCAAGATAAAATGGGTTCAATAACTTGGACTGACTATATTTTAAGACTGTTCATTTAAAAAAAACAAGTGTGAAGAAAGGGTAAATTTCCTGCTCCATTGGGTACCTAATGACAAAAGATTTCAACCTCCAGGTTTTTCTTTTTTTTTTTTTTTTTTTTTTTTTTTTTTGTTTTTTTTTTTTTTTTTTTTTTTTTTTTTTTTTTTTTTTTGGTTGGTTTGCTTTTTTTGTTTTGTTTTGTTTTGTTTTGTTTTAGAGAATGACAAGGAAATGTGGCTTGTCTAAGAACTTCTAACAGCTCACATGTGAACAGCTAGAAGCAAATGATCCTCTTTCTGGACTTCACCATAACTCCAGTGCTGTCTGTATGAGTCTACTTAGCCCATGGTGTGGAAGGGGTCCTCGACTGCAGAATGGGTGATGGGAGCAGACAAGACAAAATTGGAGGACAGTGATAATTTATCTCTCAGCTGTTTCCTCTTCAAACTTCCCTACTAGAAGACAGAGTTTTATGGGGACTTGGTCCTTAAGCACATAGAAAAAATTTTAGAGTCAACCCAAGCAAGTTAGGGGTAAAAATCAAATCAATGAGGATGAAGACCAGGGAAAGGAATCGAATGACAGCATTTATCAAGTGACTTGAGCTGAATTTCTTTCCTCACTGCTATGGTTTAGGTCGAAAATGCTCCCCACCCCCAAAGCCACATGTTTTTTGAAGATGATTGAATCATGGGGCTCCTCTACTAATCAGTCAGTTCATTCACTGACAAGTTCAGTAGCTGAATGTACAATTAAGAGATAGAGCCTGGTTGGAGGTGGGTCAGTGGGGGCATGACCTGGAAGGGTCTATTCTTCCAGTTTTTCCTTTTCTCATTCTTTTCTGGGAGCAATGGATTGAGCATCTTTTCCTCTGCCATGACCCTCTGGCATTGTGTTTTTGCCTTGGTACCAGATGATGAACTGAAACCATGAGCCAAAATAAAGTTTCTTTCCTTTAAATTGTAGGTGTGGGGTAGTTCCTTCAGTAACAGAAAAGTGACTAAGATACTCACCCTTCAGAATAGTTATTTGGCTCAATGTAACTACCTGTTGCTGTTGGATGCATATCTCTGCTTTCAGAACTACTGGCTAGAGGTATTCAGCTTTTTCAGAGAATGTCTTATTTAAAATGCTCAATTCTTCAGTTAAATTTGTTTCAGAAATTGATTTCCAGGTATAGAGAAGCCACAAAACTCAGCAAGCCAAAGTTGATTCCTTCTGGACTCTCTCTTGGTAGCCTTCTCCTGGGAGCATAGGAAGTTTGGACCTACAACCAGGTTGCATATAGACAGATAAACATCTGGAAACCCACAAACTCATGCCAAAGTATGGTGGCATAAGGGAGGGACTGAAGAGATTTTCAATTGTGTTTAACAACAAATTATTCAGAGATTCTTGTCTTGAAGGAATTGATAGCTCATAAAACTGACAAAGCATCATTCAATATTGAATTTGGTAGTTACTTACAGTGAACATGCAGCCTAATTTCCTTGAAAATATTATGGTCTTTTGTTCCAGAATACTTACTGTTTTTAAAAATTCCAGCCTTAACAATAAATGATACGACACCAGATGTGAGTATAAGAGAAGAGAGAGGGATTCCCACTTTTCCTAGGCTCTGATTGTATCTCCAAACAAGTACAATAACAATATTTTTGATAGTTCCAAGAGAGATGCTAGTGCTCTATAGACATAGTCTCAGTGTTCCTGCCATCTTTGGCTCTGGAAAGCACAGGATAGCTTTTATTCACAAATGTAAATGTCCTCTACACTTTCCTTTATACTTGACTTCAGACAGACAGCAAATCATCTTTTAGCATAGAAGATTCAATTCACAGTGCAGAGTCAACTGGTGTGTTGGTGGCTGTGTTCCCTGTTCTACCCATGGATGCCTCTGTCAATGAGGTCTGGATGTCAGAGGAGCCCCTTCCACTTCTGTTCTCTTCCTCCAAGAGTCAAAGCATGGTCTATGTGTAAGGGGAAGGTAAAGAGCTGCCAAGGGAAACCTGCTACTGGGGGACTGCAAGGTGAGAAGATGGATATTCAGGTAAGGAAGAAATGGAAAGATAAGGAGTTACTTTTTTGAAGGCCCAGTTCTCTGACTAGATCTTTCAGTGCTTTGTTCTTGCAGTTCTCCCTTCTAGCACCAGAGAAGGGAAATGTACAATCCCTGGGAGGATGGACAAGAGCTATGTGCTTCTTTCCCAGGGAGGGTAGGAGATCAATACATGCAACAGCCAGGCTTTAGCATATAATGCCCCAGATACTGTGGTCTGAGAGGTCACACACACACACACACACACACACACACACACACACTCAAGCAACACATTTGATATCTTGGGTGAAATGAAGGAGGAGACACAAAAAGGACAGAGATAGAAAGAGTATGAAGAAAGGAGAGAAAGTGAAAGGCAGGGAAAGTGAAATGAAGGTAGGTAGGAGGAAGGAAAAGAAGGCGGGAAGGAGGGAAAAAAAAAGGAAGGTTTGATGAGACACAACATAGTTTCATTTTACCTACCTCTCCACTTGTCTCCTGTGATTTTTTTCATATTTTTATATTTAATTACGTGTCTTTCTCTGAAACCAAATCTTGTGTCAGCAAATTAGGTCTACTTTATTTTATTTTATTTTATTTTACGGCACCGGGGATTGAACTCACAACCTCGCACCTGCCAGGGCAGACGCTTAAGCCGCTGAGCCAAACTCCCAACCCTGGTTTTTTTGAGGCAGGGTCACACTGTGTAGCTCAGGCGGGTCTTGCACTCGCGTTGTAGCCCAAGCCGACCTCAAACTCAGAATGCTCCGCCTACCTCAGCCTCCTGAGTGCTGGGATTAAAGGCGTGTGCCACCACACCCGGCGGTCTACTTTATTTTAATCAGGTGAATGTTCAAAGTTTAAGAAGATGATACTAGGAAAGGTGAAATTGTTGCTTATCTGGGGTCCTGGCCTTTCATGGATACAAATTTCTTTGTCTTCTCAAGTTCAGCAAGGTGAAACCTGGAAGGAGCTGGATGGTGTGAGTATAGACTCCAGTGGTCAGGTCAGTGTGCTAGTACAATTTTCATTTAATTAGCTAGGTGTGTCTTCCTGGGGCTCAAAAATGGACCCATCTACTAGGCACATTAAAGTTAGGAGCGTATGGGGATAGGTTCTTCCACAAGCAGTGAAGCAGATCCAGAGAGGCTGGCTTAAATTTTGTCCAACTCCACCCAGAAAGTCCACCAGCCAGCCTGTCCCAAGGAAAGCAACTCAAGGAAAGGATCAGGGAGAGTGAAGAGGAGGAAAGTCCAGGAGACACAAGGTAAGTGATCATCACATCCACCTATGAACTAAACAGGATCTGAGGCCCTGCAAACCTGGACACACATGCCACGTTCCAATGAACACAGGTATGTCCTACACTTGGCTCAGTCCCTTTGTCACACATTTTTATTCCTTTCACCAAAGTGACTCACTAAACATGTCACTTGGTGGAATTGGGTTATTACTGCTTTATAAGCCTTTTCAGATGAGAAAGGCCACAAACACAGAGAAAATCCTATCAGACCATGTACTGAAATTTCTGCATTATAAAGTTTTGTCATCAGATCTAGAAACTAGAAATAGAACCTGCCTCAGACAAAACTATAAAGCAAATAAAATTTGAGTCTCCAGTCATCACCTGGCCTTTCCTCCTTCTTTTCTCTTCCCAAGGCCTGGTTTTCCTAACCACACTGACCCCCATAGGGTCCAGCAGCATCAGACTCCCAGGCACCATGTTGGAGGGCATAACGGATTCCCTCTGGGCATTAAACTTGAGAGTGTTGAATGTAAGCCTGATTTCTCACAGTGAAAAATGCTTCTTTCTATAGAGAAAATGCTCAAAGAAACCCAGAGCAAGGAAATTCCCATAACCATTAAAAATTACATTCATCATTCATTCATTCCTTTGATGGCTGGGACAGTTCTGAGACCCCTGGCTGAAGGCAGACTAACTTGAAGCTGAAGGCTTTAACTAGAAATGAAGGGCAAATTCCTTGTTTGCTTTATAAGATTAGTGTCCAAGGAGTTTCTATTCTCCTTTTCCTTCTCCTCCTCCCTTCTCCTCCTTCTCCTTCTCCTCATTCTTCCTCCCCTTCTCTTTCCTCATTTTCCAGATCCCCATTTTCTACCTCTATATCATGGATCTGGCTACACTAAGAAGCAAAGGGGGTTACAATGAGAGATGCGCATTCTATTCTTTACAACCCCAAGCAGCACATCATGTGATAATTAAGATGGGAAATGTGGGCATGTTCCCAGATAAAAGGGTAAGGGTGTCTCTGATGCCTGTGTCTCCTGCTGACAACTTCATATAGCTTAAGGGAAAGTGATTGTCTTGGTTACTTTTTACTCGTTGCTGAGACAAAACACCTGACACACAAAATTAGGGAAGGAAAGGTTTATTTAGCTTACAGTTTTTGGAGGTTTCAGTCCACAATCAGCTGGCTCCAAGGCAGGGTGGCATGGCACTGGGGCAGCACTTCAAGGCAGCAGCCGAACAAAAGCAGCAAAGTAAAAGGAGCAAGAACAA
>RJWM01015275.1:0-48262 GCA_004363535.1 Dasyprocta punctata
AAATTAGGGAATGAAAGGTTTATTTCTTACAGTTTCTCGGGAGTTTCAGTCCATGCTTAGCTGGCTTCAAGGCAGCATGGCATGGTGGGGCTGTCGTTCATGGTGGCCACAAGCAGCAAGGGTGCTGGCGAGAGAGAAAGTGGAAGTGCAAGCGGAAGACCCGCCTTCCCTTACACTGTATCTCAGCTCCACCCCTGGGTGGGTGTAGCACTCACATCATCAATCCTGGCACTAGACAACAAACAGAACACAAGCAAGCACCAGACTTAGCCCCATCAAAAGTATATGAGGACTTGGGGGTACATAGCATACCCAATACAGAAGTCAAGGTGCAAGCTGGGTGTGGTGGCACACACCTTTAATCCCAGCACTTCAGAGGCTGAGGCAGGAGGATCATTGTGCGTTCAAGACCAGCCTGGGCTACATAGTGAGTTCAAGTTCAGCCTGAACTGTGTAGTGAGACCCTGTCTCAAAAAATAGGGCCAGAGATTTAGCTCAGTGGCGTAAGCACCTGTCTGACAGGTGTGAGGTTGTGAGTTTGCGCCCCAGTACAAAAAAAAAAAAAGTTAATGTGCAGAGCTTTGGGAACTGTTCAGCTCCTGTGTTCCAGGATCGTGTGGTTACCAGGTCACCCCTACTTCCCCAGCCAGTTTTACCACACCCTAACCTATTTCAGCATGGCACTGCACATTTACAATCCCTGTACTTTGGAAATCTGAAGCAGGGGATTGCAAGTTCTAGCATAGCCTGGTGAATCTAAAGATTTAGCCAGACTTTGTCTCAAAATATAAAAGGGCTCAAGATGTAGCTCAGTGAGAAGGCCCTGGACTCAGTACCGTCCTGAGAAAGATAAAAGGGAGAAATGAAAGGAAGGGGAGGAAGGGAGAAGAGAGAGAAAGAGAGAGAAATTTCTTCTGAGAGATGATATAAATTAAAACAAACTGCTCAGGACTCAGTCCACAGATGGCACATGTAGTGTCCTACAAGCCAAGCAGGTAAGATGAATATGAAGCAGATGTGAAAACAACTGTCAGTGAAAGAAACTGGGAAGAAGCAGAGAGCTCAAGTCAGTCTGAAAGCCACAGCCACAATTCATTTCTAACTGATGGTTTCTAAGTGGGACCATGAAGATCGGGAAATAAATCAGGAATCCTTCCAGGAAGGTGGCAGAATGTTAAGAAGCAGAGAAAGAGCCTTTCTGAGAGTTGCCATCCAGACCCTGGAATATAGCAATGTGAGGAAGACAAAAAAGGAGGTGTCTTGGTTACTTTTATCTCATTGCTGGGACAAAAAACTAAACACCCAAAATGAAGGAAGGAAAGGTTTATTTAGCTCACTCTTTATGGAGGTTTCAGTCCATAATCAGCTGGCTCCAAGGCAGGGTGGCATGGCACTGGGATAACACTTCAAGGCAGTAGCAAGCAAAAGCAGCCACAGCAAAAGGGAGTGGGGGAAACAAGCCTCCTCTCCTCCCTTATATTGTAAGCTGGCTACCCCACCCCAGGGTAGGTGTAGCACTCACATCACCTGTATGCCCTCCTCTTGCATAGGCTGAGGATATTTACAAAGTAAGAATTCTGGCTCGCTGCTGAGTCTCTTAGTTAAGTTTCTAAAATTCTCAAGTTTACAGTGTGTCAACCATAGCAGGAGGGAAGCTGGTCTCTGGGATCCAGGAAGGACCTGAAGCAAGAATTGAAGCCAGCAGAGAGAGCAAAGGGAGAAACTTCAAAGATAAAGGAGGTAGCTGTCAGAGCCTTCTCCCTGAGATAGGACTCACTGTGGGGAGGAGCAGTTCAAACCTGCACATACCTAGCGACTGCTGGCAACACCAGAGGTCTCCGTGGAGAGACACAGCAGCGGAAGGGAGCAGGAGGTGTGAAAGACTGCACTAGCTGGGAGTGAGTACTGAGGGCTCTGTTGTCCCACGGAGCAAGCGATTCACTGGGAGCCATCTTAGAGAGGGCTGAGCTCAGAACTCAGGACAACTGCTGGGTTCATCCCAGCTATATGCAAGCCTGCAGAAGGTTTCAGGCTGAAAGGATCCTATCTCAGCCCCCACAGCCGAATACAGCCTGAACTTCAGGGAAAATAAAGGTGCAGCCTTGCTGAGATTATCCATTGCCTCACTGTAAAGCTACTGCTGGCTTGCTGGGATAAAGCAACACCGATCTGGACCCTGTCTCCACACGTTGTCTACCAGTGACAGCAGAGAAAACCTGAGAGTGGACTTTTTTTCTTTTTTCATTTTCTTTCATCTCTCATTTTTTGTTGTTGTTTCTGTGGTTTTATTTTTTTCTCCTTCATTGTTTGATGTTATTTTTATATGCGTGAACGTGGTTTCTAGCTTCTTTGTGGTAGTTGTTATGTTCTTCCTTTTATTCCTTTCTTCTCTTTTTCCCTCCTGTCTTCTGCACCAGTTTCCCAAAGTTAGCGTAATTGCCTTTGTCCTCCAGCCTTGTTGCTAATCTCTTTCTCTTCTACTTCTCTAATTTTTTCCCTAACCTTTTTAAATTTTAACCCCTGCAGGTAAAAGTGACATATTAAGGACTTATATACTACATATAATTTTCTGGTTTGTTTTAGATTTTGTTATGTAAGCACAAATCCACTTCATGTGGGTAAAGATGGCAAATTAATGGTTACCTCACTTTGTCATTTCCTAGTCTGTTTTATGCTGTTATTGCTGGTGGTACCACTGTAGCCAAAAGTGACATAATTATTTTAAACTATTCTTCCTGGTATTCCAAGACTGAAACTGACTAAGAGTCATAGAAAATACTGTGACAAAGTGCCATAGAACTAGGGGCTGGGCCAAGCAGGCAGCAACTTCTCATCCCCAACAAATTGAGAGGTAAGATCTTACAACAGACTGAAAACCCAAAAGCAGCTACACATAGAAGACACCTCAGAGAAGTAGTCATTTCCTGAGGGTTCTAAATACTAGCAATAAAGCCACTCACCATTGGCAATTTAACAAGCATCAACCCAGAAATTAAACTAAAAAAAAAAAGAAAATGAAAAAATACTCAAACAAGATGCAACCCCAGACATCCAGTGCACCAAAGGGAAACTCAGGGAACAATGAGGTGGGAAAATCTGAAAGCCTCCCACCTGGCCTTTGTGAAGTGGTAACAACAAAGCAAGTAAATGAGGCTCTGGAAAAAATCAAATCAGAAATAATTTCTAAGATAACTGGCACAATGGAAACCATGCTTAGTGACTCTAGAGCAAATACAGATTTTTTTAAAATAGGGGTGCTTAAGAAACTGATGAAAGTCATGAGTGCCCAACAGAGGAAAGAAATGGAATCCATAAGACAGATTCAAGCAGATATCCAGAATAAAAAATCCATTGAAAGTATCCACAGCAGAATGAACCAGAGTGAGGACAGAATCTCATATAGAAGACAGACCACTGATTAGCGATCATGAAAAGAAAGATTTTTTTAATTTTAAAAATGCAAAACAGAAAAAAAGGTAGAAGTAATACAGAATTTTAAAAAAAAGTAAGAAATCAATACTAGTCAATATATTGTTATCTTAGAAGTAGTTATTCAAGTTATGAAATCTAGGCATAAAAAAATCAGACAAACAATGACAAGACAAACTATTCTTTCTAATGAACTAACAGAGAATTAGTAGTATAGTTATCTATCTTGCATACTTATACATACATACAGTTATATGTGTATTTCTACAAACATATAATCTTTTCCTTTCTTCCATTTCTCCTTTTCCCTATCCCAGCTGTTAAAGGAAAGATTTCTTAAAAATAGCAGGGGACCCTGAGAAACAAATCCAGAAGCTGCTAAATGATGCAAAAAAAGAATAAATTAAGTTTGATTGGAGTCAGTAAAAAAGGCAGGAGATAACACAAATTATATGAAAAAAAAAAAAAACTGTTCACAGATATCGTAGCAGAAAACTTCCCTGGTAGGGAAAAAGAATTTGCCATACATATAAATGAGTCATATAGAACTTCAATTAGCCATGATGAAAAAAATCTGCAGTCAGGCTTATCAGTCAAGATTTCAGAAATTCAACACAAGAACAGAATATTAAAAGCTGTTAGAAACAAATCACCTATAAAGGAAAGCCCATCAGAATAACAACTCACTTCTCAACACAAACCCACCAGTCAAGGAGAGCTGGAGTGAAGAGTTTCAAGCCCCCACAAAAAGACACCTCTAGTCCAGATCAATGTATCCTGAAAAACTATCTTTCAAAATTGGTAGAGAGGCTGGGGATTTAGCTCAGCGACTGAAGCACTTGCCTGGTAAGTGCAAGGTCA
This sequence comes from Dasyprocta punctata, assembly GCA_004363535.1. Taxonomy (NCBI): domain Eukaryota; kingdom Metazoa; phylum Chordata; class Mammalia; order Rodentia; family Dasyproctidae; genus Dasyprocta; species Dasyprocta punctata. Next base: position 4,291 of record RJWM01015275.1, read on the forward strand.
TGCGTTCAATCCCCAGTACAGAGAGAGAGAGAGAGAAAGAGAGAGAGAGAAATAGGATACTTCCATGATAAAGAACATCTGAAGAAAATCATGACCACCAAACCAGCACTCCAAAATGTTCTGAAGGACATTCTAGAAAGAGATAACAAGGACTACAACTCCATGAACTCCAACAATGAATCTGCCATCAAGGCATGCAATTAAACAGGAAAGGAAGAGACAAAGAGGGAGCCAGCAATGGGAAAATAACATGACAAGGAGAAGTCAATCCACATCAGTTACAACATCAGTGTTAATGGTCTAAGTTCACCAATCAAAAGACACAAACTGGCAGAATGGAGCAAGAAGCAATTTCCAACAATATGCTGCATACAAGAAACACATTTAATTCAGAGATAAGTTCATAGACCGAAAGTTAAAGGATGCAAAACAATACTCCATGTGACAGGAACCCAGGGGTAGTTATTCTATTTGCAGACAAAGTAAATTTCAAGCCAAGACTGATTAAGAGAGACAAAGAAGGTCACTACATCCTTGTACAGGGAACAATCGAAGAAGAAGAAATAATCGTAAATATATATGCAACAATTATCAGTGCACCCAACTACATAAAAGAGAAATCAGGAATCAAGTTTGGGAGTGAACTGTTCTAAATATTAAATGCTAGCAACTCATTCCACTTCTTTAGAACACAAAAACGTGTCAGACAAATGTGGATTCTCAGGTTTCCAATTGTTCCTCCTGTCCTCTGGCTCTGGAATGTGTTCTTGGTCTTGGACCTCTGGGATGTATCCTCCTTATTTTTCTTCCTCCTCTTTTTGCATTCCTGGGAATTAAACCCAACACTCTCACATTGGGCTACACCCCATGCCTGTTTTGTGTTTTGTTTTGTGACAGTCTCTGTAAATTGCCAAGGTTATCTTGAACATATCATCCTTGTGCCTCAGCCTCCCTAGGGGTTGGAGTTGAGGGCATGCATCTCCATGCCCTGCTACCTCTGGCTTCTTTAGGAGAAGAATGTACTCCCATCTCTTGTCCCCGGAGACCTCACCAAGTCTTCAGATCCTCCTAGACTAACCCCTTCCTAAGTTTCATAAAACTCAGCCTGAGGAACATCTGAAACACTATCTCACTCTGGCTACCCACTGCCTGCCAGCAGCACAGGCAATCTGTCAAGACTTGTTTTACCCCTAAATTCATGGGCTTGTTAGAGTTGGGTTTATGGGAGCCTTCCTTTACTACGTCTTGTCACTCCCAGCGTACCCAGAAAAACATAACTTTTTCTGTTCATAATGTCTGTCTTCCCCGGGACATCTCCCGCTCTGTTCTTGTTTCAGATCTGAAGGGCAGTCCCAGATTGCAGTGTACAAGATGTGCTCAAAAAGAATGATGAACATTTAAATTTTAAAATTTTATTGCAAAAAAATCCAATTTTATTGCAATAAAAGACACATTGCCATTAATTCCCCTCAAAATACTTCCCCTCACTTTGAACACACAGCCTGTCATTCTTGACACTTTCTGAAACAATTTTGGAAATCATTTTACATGAATGTCTTTCATTGCATTGTCATGGCTGCCTCAGTGTCCTCAATCAGCTCAAAATTTTTATCTTTCATGGTCATTTTCACTTTGAGGAAGACCAAGAAGTCACACTGTACCAGATGATGATAAGGGGGCTGAAAACCCACCATAATGTGGCTCTTGGATGGCACTGAGCCATAGTACTCATTGCCTTTTTATCACAGTCCTCTAAAGAGACTTCTAGAACTGCTTCAGAGCGTGGCAAGGACAATGGCGTAAGTGCACAAGAAGTGTGATGGAGTATTTTGAGGAGGATTAATGGCATTATGTCTTTTACACAAATAAATTTTTAAAATTTAAACATTCACCCCTATATTGTGATCACACCTCATCATTCAACCCTCTACCTGTGAGTTTCACAGCATGGAGTTAACTAACCAAGAATCAAAAATATTGAGGGGAAAAAGTTGTCTGAAGGCTGGGTATGGTGGCACACACCTGTAATCCCAGCACTCAGGAGGCTGAGGCAGAAAGATCACTGCAAATATAAGGCCATCATAGGCTACAAAGTGAGTTCAAGTCCAGCCCAAACTGCATAGTGAAATCCTATCTCAAAAAGACAAAAAAAAAATCGTGTCTGTACTGAACAAATACAGTTTTATTCTTGTCCTACTCCCTAACCTATAATGTATAGCAACTATATGCATAGCATTTCCATTGTATTAGCTACTGCAAGAAATCTAGAAGTTATTAAAATATATGGGAGGATATCTAAAGCTATGCCATTTTATGAAAGGTACTCATGCTTCCATGGATTGGGGTCTTTTGAGACAGGTTGTCTGTAAGTCTCTAAACTGCCCAGACTGGGTTCCAACTTGAACTTCTCCTGCCCCAGCCTCCCGGAGTACTAGGACCTGCACCACACACCCAGTTATATTACTGTTCTTATTACTATTAAAAAGAGTATAAAGATGATGCTAAACCAAATTTCCTAAAAATAAAATCGATAAATTCTTAGGAAAATAATTTCTAAAGTAGATGGAGTGAGAGAAAGGATATAAATCATGCGAGTATTAAAAAAAGAAAAAGAACATGGAAGATATGGTTGGGGGGATCTTAATACATGTTTTCTGTGGCCAATAAAAAAGGATGTAGGATAGCTAAATAGAACTCGGAGAAAATTAAGCCATTAAGCTGCAAGAAAAAAATCTGTAACAGTATTCAGATAATTTATTTCTGAGCATAATCTTTGCCTTAACAATTTGATAAGGCCACCAGTCATCGTGGCACATAATCTCAGCACTCTGGAGGCTGAGGCAGGAGTACTGCTGCAAGTTTGAGGCCAGAATGGGCTGCATAATGAGTTCAAAGTCATCCTGGCTACATAGCAAGACCCCGTCTCAAAAACAAAAGCATAGAAATAATTTAATATGGCTGATGAAGCTAGTCTATTATAAAGATGCTTTCTACTTTCTGTCCAACCAATGGTAATGGAGTATCTGTGTCTTCCTTCCCAATGAACAAAGACAACTTGACTGCTGTTTTATATATTAAAACAGTTCGTTTCTAAAAAAAGAAATAATGGCAAGTGGAAAATTTCTCATCCTAAAATTTTCAAGATTTCACACATCTCAGTCAAGAGTGGTGGTGGTATTTGTGCCTGTAGTTCCAGCCATGCAAAGGACTGAGGCAGGAGATATACTTGAGCCATGGAGTTCAAGGTCAACCTGGGAAACCTGGTGAGACTCTGGATCAGAGAGAGAGGAAGTGGAGAGAGACAGAAATAGAGATAGACACATAGAGATAGATAGATAGAGAGAGAGAGAGAGAGAGAGAGAGAGAGAGAGAGAGAGAGAGGCTCTGGGAGGCTGATGCAAGAGGATGACAAGTTTGAAGCTAAGTTGGGCTGTACAGTAAGTCCAAGGCCATCCTGGAATACATAAAAAAGTCTGTCTCAGAGAAAAGACTTCACACATTTGCTTACAACCAAAACAGTGTGATATAATGCAAAAATGAATTTTTCCTTATTATTTTTCTTATCGTCATATAATTTTAATTAAAAACCATGTCAACTCTGCTCAGTGGTAGAATTCTTGCCTAGTGTGCAGAAAGCTCTGGGTTCCAACCCCAGGACCTCAAAAAAAGAAAAAGAACAAGATAAAAGAGAAGAAAAGAAAGTCATGGTTCTAGATTTACTAAAGTATATCTAAACTATGGTGTACTAGCCAGGCATGGTGGCACTTGTGTAATCCCAGCCCTCTGGGAGGTGTAGACAGAAGGGTCCCAAGTTCAAGCCCAGCCTGGGCAACTTCGTGAGACCCAGTCTCAAAATAAAAAAGGACTGAGGAAGGAAGGTCTCGGTGTAAGTTCTTGCATTCAATCCCTAGTACTGCAAAGAAAAAAGAAAAAATTCACTTCGTTCTAAACAACTGTGTAGATCAACACAGAAGAGAAGAGTTACTGTCCCAGAAAATAATCGTCACCCTATTTGTCAGTGTGCAATTTAAGTATTCACTAAAAATTCATGTGCAAGCCAGGCATGGTGGTGCATAATTGTAATCCCAGCACTCAAGAGGCTGAGGCAGGAGGATTGCTATGAGTTCAAGGCCAGCCTGGGCTACAAAGTGAGTGCAAGGCCAGCTTGAACTACATAGTGAAACCCTATCTCAAAAAGACAAAAAATAAATGAACAAACAGACAAGCAAACAAAACTCATGTGCAAGAGACTATGAAAAGCACCACAAAAGGCAAAAGAAGAAAACCAGACATGATGGCACACTTGGAATCCCGGCACTTGATAGGCTGAAGCAGGACTGTGAGTTCAAGCCCAGCCTGGGCTACATAGTGAGACCCTCTTTCAAAAATAAAATAAAGACCCTAAATTGTACTAGCATTCATTAACTCTTAGATAACTAGGTTTGGGGGCTGCAAGGACACAACAAGGAAGTATGAGACAATTTTACATTGTCATTCACTAATTGAGTTTTCATAAAAGGCAATGATTTCGGGCCAGGGATTTAGCTCAGTGGCATAAGTGCCTGCCTGGGAAGCACAAGGTCCTGAGTTCTATTCCTAGCACCAAAAAAAAAAAAAAAAAAAAAAAAAAAAAAAAAAAAAAAAAAAAAAAAAAAAAAAAAAAAAAAAAAAAAAAAAAAAGAGCCAATGATTTTCTACTTTTCTAAATCGGATTATGTAGCTTTCTAAGAACCCAAGAACTGGGTGGGAATTTGGCTCAGTGGGAGCAGCTGTGCTACCTGGATTCAATACCCAAGTATGAAAAACAAAAATGCAAAAATTGAAGTTCTAGGGCTCAAGGAAGATTGGACTAAGTTCATGAGACGCTCTTGTCGCAGAGACAGTGAAAGGTGGGACAACGTCGGTGTGATACGCTGTGGCCACGCAAGGCTGTCAAGGCTCCTCGGTGTCCATACAGATGGAGCAGACACACTGTATATTATTCTGATACACAGGTAAGGCTTTCCGCCTTGCTTGTGCATCTTAAAACCTTCAGGCGAAATTCTGTGCAAATGCCAAATGTGATGCACTCTATGTCACATTTAAGGAAGCATTTAGCCCAGTGCGATATGCTTGCTGTCGTGCCACGTGGGATGTTGAGGCAACAGGACTGCAAGTCCAATGTAAGCCAGGGCAATTTAGGAAGCTTCTCAAAATTTAAAAAAAAAATTTTTTTTTGAGGACTGGGGATGTAGCTCAATGGTAGAGCACTTGCCTGACGTGCACAAGCAGTGAGGTTCATTCCCTGCCATAACCGGGGGGTGCAGTGTGTCTCGTGTTTAAAACTGTAAGGGCCAGGGGTGTAGCTCAGCAGCACAAGCACCTGCATGGCAAGCACAAGGACCTGAGTTCAATTCCCAGTACCAAACAAATAAATGAATAAAAATGTATGAGCTCCGAGGCAAACTCCTCTCCAACACACACACACGTGCACGCACACACACACACACACACACACCTTTAAATGATTGCAGAAGAACCCTTCGAGGAAGGTTGAAGAGCAAACGGAAGTTGAAAACCAGGTGAAAGTGACCTACAGCAGTGGCAGTGAATGAAACGACAGCCCCGGTGATAAAGGAAATGCTTTTCTGGTGAAAGCACACTGTTTTACTTTTTCTTGTCCTTACTGATATTTCCTAAAGGCAGCTGTTTTACACTTTGTCCCAGAATTCTTCTTTCTTCCCTTACAGAGATCCAAAAATGTATTAGTGCTGTGAGATAGGAAGAAAATGTTCAGATGAGAAGGGAACAAGGAAGAGGAAAAGGGGAAAGGAAAGAAGGGGAAAGAAAAAAAATGATAAGAGAAGGAAATGAAGCTTTCGTAAATGGGGAAGGGAGGAGGGTAAGGGAATGGGAAAAAATAAGCTATATCATGTACAGGTACACATTCTCTATGGGGAATGTGATCATTATGTGTATCTAAAATGTACCAATAAGATCCAAATGAATGAATGAATGAATGAATGAATGAATAAAGTGCCTTATTATCTAGGCATGGTGGTGGACACCTGTGATTCCAGCACTTGGAAGGCTGAGGCAGGAGGATTGCCCAGAGTTTGAAGCCAGCCTAGGCTACATGATGAGTTCAAAGCTGGCCTGGACTACATAGTGAGACCTGGTCTCAAAAACTGTTAAAAAAATTTAAAAAGAATTAAAATGCCTTACCAAAAAGAAGAAGGAGAAGAAGGAGGAGGAGGAGGAGGAGGAGGAGAAGAGGAGAAGGAGAAGAAGGAGGAGGAGAAGAAGAAGAAGAGGAGAAGGAGAAGAAGGAGGAGGAGGAGGAGGAGAAGAAGAGGAGGAGGAGGAGGAGGAAGAGGAGGAGGACAAAGAGGAAGAGAAAGAGGAGGAAGAAGAAGAGAAGAGGAAGAGGAAGAAGAGGAGGAGGGGGAAAAAGAAGAAGAGGAAGAAGGAGGAGAAGCAGCAGCAGCAGCAGGGAAAAAAGAGATCTGGAGAGATTAAAGGAAATCTCAAAAACCAGCTTGTTTGAGGTTTTCTTTGTAACTAGATAGGACACGTGTCGTCTGTCTACATGTCTCCCTCTAGTGTGGACAGTCACAACATTAAAAAACTTTTGTGCATAGGGACAGCCCCCAGGCATTGAAGACTGTCAATATTTTCAGGCATTTGGTGTGAAAAGCTAAGGAAGACTAGGCATGGTCCATGTCTATAATACCAACACGCTAGGAGGCTGGAGCAGGAGGACCATAAATGAAACTCGACCCAGGTAACTTAGGAACTTATCTGGATTTTGTCTCAAAATAAAAAATGAAATGGGTTGGAAATATAACTCAATATGAAGGCCTGGGATTCAACCCGCTACTACTACTAGTACTACTACTACTACTAATAATAATAATTGTGGTGGATTGACAACTGGTAGTCAACTTGTAACACCAGCCTAACTGAATCAGCATGGTGCTGAGTGTGGATGGCCCATCTGAGGATTGTTGTCAAGATAAAAGCGAGAACTAGAGAGGAACAAGTTGTATTGTTGGTTCTCCTGGGTGCTGTTGGTTCAGTTGCCATGAGCTCTCCTGGAGGAGTTTGTTGAGCTTCTTTCCTGATATGAACTCAGCTTTCTCATTATCAGAGAAGCTGGGGATCTTGTTGCTGCTGAGAATGGCTGCAGGTCACTTTGGGGGAGCTCTGGTCCTTACCGCTTCCTGGCTCCGGAGGGGATGATGTGTGCTGTTCAGTCTCCAGGAGAAGCTTGTCACGCTGGCTTCCTGAAATGAACTCAGCTGTTCTCATCATCGGAGGAGCTTGGGACCTTGTTGCTGAAGGTGGCTGTGGTACTTTTCGGGGCGCCCTGGTCTTTATTTTGAGCATTGCTTCTGGGCACCAGTGTAGAACCCTCAGCCTACTGGCACAGACTTTCTAGCTTCCATCACTGACCTTCAGGCCTTCCCAGCGCAGATCTATGAAACAGACTTGCATGAGTCATTGTCGTGGGCTCCAGGCCTCCAGTTGCCCTTGTGGAGGGCATTGTCATGAGCTCCAGGTCTTCAGCAGGACTTGTGCAGAACCCTGCTGTGAGATCCAGGCCCTCAGCTGGCTTCCTTGGGTCTTAGTGTGTGGACAGATTTCCTGCACTTTTTTTTTTTTTTGTACCAGTCACTGAACTCACAACCTCTCACCTGCCAGGCAGGCGCTTAGGCCACTGAGCTGGATCCCTGGCTTCCTGCACTTCTTGTATTTAACTCTTGGGGTCACTACTATAAAATAATACTATAAATTATGTATCCTGTATCAAATTATTTCCCTTGCAATCTCAACTACAACAATAATATAACAAGTAATTTCCACCTTTTGTTTTTTAATGTTTCGGTATGTATACAATCAGTTATTTATCCCCGGTGCCGGAAAAAAAAAAAAAAAAGCTGGGCATGGTGGCACATGCCTTTAATCCCAGCACTTGGGAGGCTGAGGTAGGGGGAGCGTTGTGAATTTGAGGCCGGCTTAGGCTACAACACCAGCGCAAGGTCAGCCTGAGCTACACAGTGCGACCCTGCCTCGAAAAAACTAGGGCCGGGAGTTTGGCTCAGTGGCTTAAGCGCCTGTATGGCAGGTGCAATGTTGTGAGTTTGATCCCCGGTGCCACAAAATAAATAAATAAATAAATAAATAAATAAATATCAGTTATTTGAAATCTCCATTTATTCCAAATATCACATTCCTCTAGGTCCCAGATAGTAGAACTATAACAGAAAAGAAAGATAAAGGTCTTTCAGCACAACTTAGTTACTGCAAAAGCTCATATATATACGTATATGTATATATATGTGTGTGTGTGTGTGTGTGTGTGTGTGTGTGTGTGTGTGTCTCCTTATGGGATATGTTATTGTAAAAAAACTTTTTTACCAACAGTCTTAAAAATCACATAAATTGAGCCCAGCATGATGGCGCACACCAGTAATCGCAGTCATTGGGAGGCTGAGACAGGAGAATCGCTATGAGTTTGAGGCCAACACGGACTACATAGCGAATTCAAGGACAGCCTGAACTACATAGCAAGACCCTGTCTAAAAGCAAAAACAAACCATGTAAGTTGCATTCTAGAATCTCAGAAAAGGGAGAGAATGGCATGAACATCTGAATATATAGTAACCAGAGCATTAAATATATGGGAAACATACCTGAAGTATGGGTTTTAATATAATTTATGATATAATTTTTAATATTTACTTTTTTGTGGTACTGTTAATTAAACCCATAACCCTCACCCCAAGTTACATCCTAGCCCAGCTTTTCATTTTCAGACAGGAACTTGCTAAGTTGCCCAGGCTGGTTTTAAACTTGTGATCTTCTTGCCTTATCTTCCCAGAGTACTGGGACCACAGGCATGAGCTGCTAAGTCTGCCACTTAATATTTACTTTGTAGCTACTACAAGAGAAAAAGAGGACTTCCAGGAAAACAGTCGAGTGGTGAGCAGCAGAGAAACGGCCTGCCCAAGATTTGGTGTCTAGATGGTGGAACATGAGGAAGAAGGAGGGAGGTGGGGCCCTGGGCCCAGCAAGGATCTGAAGTGAGCATTGAAGCCCACAGGGAGAACAAAGAGAGAGGCTTCCACACTAGAGAGGAAGGTGGCAAGCAGCACTTTCTCCCTGAGCCCTGACTTGGCGTGGGAGGTGTGGCTCGAACCTGCAGACCCACAGTGATGGCTGGCAACCCCAGAGGCCTCCACGGACAAATGCACCAGTGGAATGGAGCAGTGGACAAAGAGGACTGCAGGGACTGGTGAGTCACTGAGTTCAGGTTTCCTCCAGGAGAGGGCGATTGGCCAGTCGCAATTTTGAAAGGGGGCCAAACTGAGCTCAGAACTCAGAGCAGCTACAGGCTCCAGAGAGCTGCTCCCAGTGTCAGGGTGAGGAGGAGCCGAGTTCAAGTTGGCCAAAGGTCAAGGAGCTGAGTTCGAGCTGGCAGGAGGCACATAGAGTGTTGTGGGCTGAATACATCTGGTTCCAGTCTCACAGCAAGAAACCAGCCTGAGCTGGGGATGGTGGCGCATGCCTGTAATCCCAGCACTCGGAAGGCTGAGGCGGGAGGATTGTTGTGAGTTTGACACCAGCCAGGGTTATAAAGTGAGCTCAAGACCAGTCTGAACTGCATAGGGAGACCCTGTCTCAAAAGACAAAAAAAAAAAAAAAAAAAAGGAAACAAAAAAAGGAAACTAGCCTGAACTTCATTAGAACTGAAGATCCAGGATTGCTGGGTTTATCCACTAACCCACTATAAATCTACAAGGATCTGGACACTGTCTGCCCAGTCTTCTGCCAGTGACAGCACAGACATGCTTTACAGTGGATGTCCTTTATTCTTGATTTGCTTTTTCTTTAATGTCTTCTCTTATTTTTATGAGTGTGAACATTGTTTTTAGTTTTTGTTGTTCTCTTCTATTCTTATTTTTATTTCTTCCTTATCTCTTTCCCTTCTTCTTCACCAGTATCCCAAAATTTGAAGAATCTTCCTTTGTCTTCTGGCCTTGCTTATAATCACTTCCTTTTCTTCTATTTCTCTATTTTCCCCCACCCCCTTTTAAATGTTCTCCCCTGATGGTAAAATTGCTGTACTGAGGACACATTTCCTGTGTACAATTTTTGGTTTGTTTTAGATTTTGTTATATGACAACAACTCTAGTTCATACAGTTAAAGTTCACAAATTAAGGTTACCACAGTACATCATTTTCTAGGTTGTGTTTCATACTATTGTTATAGTGGATTGTACTACTTTGCCCAAGGTGACATAATTGTTTTAATCAGTTGTTCTTCCTGATATGCCAAGACTGAGATCACCTAAGGGTCATAAAAATTACTATAGGCCAGTGCCAAAGAACCAAGGACTAGACTAAATAGGCAGCAACTTATAACCCCAGTAACTGAAGAGGCAGGTTCTTGCAACAAATTCAAAACCCAAAAGCCAGTGACACCTGGAAGATACCTCTGAGAAGTAGTCATTTCCTAAGGGTCCTAAATACTAGCAATAAAACTATTTTCCATAAGCAACTTAGAAGTATCAAGTCAGGAGTTAAACTTTAAAAAAATAGAAAATGAGAAGACACATAAGCAAGACACAGCTACAGACTTCCAGCTTGCCAAAGATGAACCTAGGTGGCCGTGAGGTGGAAAAATCCAAAACCACCAACTTGGGCTCTCTGAAGTCGTAACAGCAAAAGTAATGAAGCAGATGAATGAGGTCTAGAAAAAAATCAAATCAGAAATAAGTTCTTGGCTGGGCGTGGTGGCACACACCTTTAATCTCAGCACTCAGGAGGCTGAGGTAGGTGGAGCGTTGTGAGTTTGATGCCGGTTTGGGCTACAATGCAAGTGCAAGGCTGGCCTGAGCTACATAGTGCGGCCCTGTCTCAAAAAACTAGGGCTGGGAGTTTGGCTCAGTGGCTTAAGTGCCTGTCTGGCAGGTGTGAGGCTGTGAGTTTGATCCCTGGTGCCACAAAAAAAAAAAAAAAAAGAAAAAGAAATAAGTTCTTAGGTAACTGCAGAGATGGTGACCATCATGAAAGAGATGGTGAGTGACTCTAGAGCATATATGGATTTATAAAAAAAAAAAAAGAGGAGCTTAGGCAAATGATGGAAACCATAAACTCTCAACACAGTAAAGAAATGGAATCCATAAAACATTCAGATATCTAGAAGATTAAAAATTACATTGAACTATTGTTAATTTCCTACCGTTATGTTTTGAAATCCTATACCATATTTGTTGTTGTTTTTCTTTTTATTCTCTTTAAAATAAAAAAAATTATATTGAAATATGTGCAGCAGAATGAGCCACTGTGATAGAATATCAGATATAGAAGACAGGATTGCAGTTAATAATCATGAAAAGAAAGATTTCTTAAAAATGGAAAAACAATCCAAGAGCTGCTAGATGATGCAAAGAAGAGTAACGTAAGATTGATTGGAGTCAATGAAAAAACAGGAGATAATGCAAATGACAAACTGTTCATAGAAGTAATGGCAGAAAACATCACAAGCACTGAAAAAGAATTTGACACACAGATAAGTGAAGCAAATAGTACTCCAATTACCCATGATCAAAAAATTCTACACCAAGGCATATAATAGTCAAGATTTCATACATTCAACACAAGAACAGAATATTAAAAGCTGGTAAGGAAAAGAAACAAATCACCTATAAAAGAAAGCCCATCAGAATCACAGCTGAAGCTGGGCGTGGTGGCACATGCCTTTAATCCCAGCACTGGGGAGGCTGAGGTAGGAGGAGCATTGTGAATTCGAGGCAGCTTGGGCTACAATGCGAGCACAAGGCTGGCCTGAGCTACACAGTGCGACCCTGCCTCAAAAAACCAGGGCCCTCGGGAGTTTGGCTCAGTGACTTAAGCGCCTGTCTGACAGGCGCGAGGTTGTGAGTTCAAGCCCTGGTGCCGCAAAAAAAAAAAAAAAAAAAAAAAAAGGAATCACAGCTAACTTCTCAACACAAACCCTCCAGTCAAGGAGAGTTTGGAGTGAAGTGTTTCAAGGCCCTCCACACACACACACACAAAAAAAAAACTGTAGTCCAGATTAATGTATCCTGAAAAACAATCTTTCAAAATTGGTAGAGAAATAAGATACTTCCATGTTAAAGAACACCTGAGGAAAATCATAACCACCAAACCATCATTCCAAAATGTTGTGAAAATCATTCTAGAAAGAGATAACAAGGACTACAACTCCATGAACTCCAACAGAATAAATCTTCTGGCAAGTCAAGCAATTAAGTGGGGTGGGGGGGGAGAGAAAAAGGGGAAGCCAACAATGGGAAAATAACATGACAAGGATAAGTCAATCCATATAAGTTATAACCATCAATTGTAATGGTCTCAGTCCACCAATCAAAAGACACAGACTGACAGAATGGATCAAGAAGCAAGATCTAACAATATCCTGCATGTATGAAACACATTTAATTCAAAAATAAATTCATGGACCGAAAGTCAAAGGATGCAAAACAATCTTCCATGTGACAGGAACCCAGAAAAAGCAGGGATAGATAGTCTCTTCACAGTCAGTGAATTTCAAGCCAAGCCTGATTGAGAGACACAGGAAGATTACTATATCCTCATAAAGGGAACAATCCAAGAGGGAGAGATAGCAATCATAAATATGTATACACCAAATACCGGCACACCCAACTATGTAAAACGAGTATTAACAGACATGAAAAACCAAATAAGCCCTAATATAATCGTAACAGGGGACCTCAGTACCCAGCTGTCACAAATAGATAATCCACTAGACAAAAAAAAAAAAAAAAGCAAAGAAATACCAGAAGTGAATCAAATATTTGAACAAATGGACTCAGTACATGTCTGCAGAGTATTCCACCCCACAGCATCAGAATACACATTTTTCTCAGCTGCACATGAAACATTCTCCAAAACAGACACATGCTAGCTCATAGAACATGTTTAAGTAAATACAGGGGAATTGAAATGATCCCACGTGTATTATCAAATCATAGACTACTGAAATTGGAAATCAATGGCAAAATAAACCACAAAAACTGCATGAACACATGGAAATTAAATGACACCCTCCTGAACAACCAATGGGTCACAGATGAGATTAAAGAGATTATACAGTCTCTACAGTTACATGATAATGCCAATACAGCATACCAGAATGTATGGGACACAAAGCAGTTCTATGAGAGAAAGTTATAGCAGTGAATTCCCATATCACAAAAATGGAAAAAGTTTAAATAAAGAACCTAAAGTTGAATCTCTAGCTTCCAGAAAAAGAAGAACAAGTCAAGCCCGATGCTCATAGGGGGTAAGAAATCACAAAGATCAGAGCAGAAATTAATGCAGTGGAGACTAAGAAACCAATATAAGGAATCAATGAATCGAAGAGTTGGTTCTTGGAAAGATTAAATAAAACTCATAAACCATAACCCTAACTCTTATCCAAAAAGAAAGAAAGAACTCAATCTATGCAATTAGGAATGAAAAGCAAAATCACAACAGATCCTGCAGGAATCTAAAAAATCATCAATACCTACTTCAAGAATCTATATTCTGATAAGATGGAAAACAATAAAGAAATGGACAGAATCCTAGACACACATAAACAACCAAAGCTGAATCAAGAAGATATAAAAATTCTAAATAACCCAGTATCAGGTGATATAATTGAAGATATAATTAAAAACTATCAACAAAGAAAAGCCCAGGCCCTTATGGATTCACTGGTGAATTCTACAAGAAATTTAGAGAACAACTAATGGCACTATTTCTCAAACTCTTTAATAAAATTGAAATGGAATGAATACTCCCAAATTCATTCCTGGAAGCAAGCACTACCCTGCTACCAAAATCAGAGAAAGATCCAAGCAAAAAAGAGAACTACAGGCCAATCTCATTAATGAACATAGACACGAAATTCTTCAATAAGATAATGGCAAACAGAATGCAGCAAATCATTAAGAAGCTTATACACCCATAACCAAGTAGGATTTATCCTAGGGGTGCAGAGGTGTTTCGACATAAGCAAATCAATAAGTATAACATACGATATTAACAAAGCCAAGAACAAAAATAATATGATCATTTTGATAGATACAGAAAAAGCATCTGACAAAATCCAACACCTATTCATGATAGAACTGCAGAAAATAGGAATAGACAGTATTTACCTCAATCTGATAACAGCCATCTATGATAAACCAACAGCCAACATCATGTTAAATGGACAAAAACTGAAAGATTTCACTCTAAAGTCAGGAACAAGACAAGGATGTCCACTGTTACCACTCTTATTCAACAAAGTTCTGGAAATATTAGCCAGAGTAACTAGGCAAGAGAAAGAACTAAAAAGAATTAGGATAGTTTTCTGCTTAAAAAAAAAAAGAATTAGGATAGGAAAAGAGGAAGTTAAACTATCGTTATTTGGGGATGACATGATACTCTACATAGAAGACCTCAAAACCTTCACCAAAACTGCTAGATTTAATAACCACATTCAGTTGCATGGCTGGATACAAAGTAGACACTCAAAAATCAATAACATCCCTGTACACAAATAACAACCTACTGAGAGAAAAATTAGGGATGCTATATATTCCACAATAGCATAACAAAATGAAATACCTAGGAATCAATCTAACAAAGGAAGTAAAAGGACTTTACATTGAAAGTTATAGTACTCTGAGAAAGGAGATCGAAGAGGATGTCAGAAAATGGCAAGATATTCCTTGTTCTTTGGCAGGAAGAACCAATATAGTGAAAATGGTTATCCTCCCAAAACTTGCATACAGATTTAATGCAATCCTGATCAAAATACCAATACCATATCTCACAGAATTAGCAAAAACAATCCTAAAGTTCATTTGGAACCAGAAAAGATCTACAATAGCAGAAGCAACTCTGGGCAATAAAGGCAAGTCAGGGGACATCACGATCCCTGACTTGAAATTATACCCCAAAGCTATTGTGGTAAAAACAGCATGATACTGGGGGAAAAAAACCAGGTCTAAAGATCACTGGGATAGACCAAAAGATACAAAAACAACTCGAAACACACCCAGCCATCTTGTCTTTAAGAAAGGGGCCAGTCTACAACGATAGCACCCTGAATGCACCTGATCTCATTGGCTCTCAGAAGCTAGCAGGATCAGGCCTAGTTAGTACTTGGATGGGAGAAAGGGGCCAAACACCTTCACTAGAAGAAAGATAGTCTCTTTAATAAATGGTGCTGGGAAAACTGGCACATACTGAAGATCAAAACTAGACCCATATCTTTCACCATGCACTAAACTAAAATTGAAATAGATCAAACATCTAAATATTAAAACATAAACAGTAAATCTGCTGGAAGACAGAATAAGTAGAATTCTTAAAGACTTTGTGAACAAAATCCTGATCTCACAGGAAATAGCAAAAAGAATCAACAACTGGGATATCATCTTATTAAAAACCTTTTGCACAGCAAAAGAAACCACCAACAGATTGAAGAGACAACCCACAGTGTGGGAAAAAATTCTTACCAGCTGTTCCTCAGAGAAAGAACTAATATCTAGAATATATAAAGATCTCAAAAAAATAATCAGAATCCCCCCCAAATTTAAAGACCCAATCCAAACATGGACAGCTCCTCCCTTGTGACATGTGAGCTGAGCCAGGACAGGAGTAGTGGCAGTAGAGTTTTGGGCAGAGGAAGCAGGCAGCGTGTGTGGAGTCCTCGTTCCAGAGAAAGCACCGGGCACATGGGGGCATGCCACTGTGCAGAATGAGTGATGCAGGAAGTGGTTAGAAGAAGATTCTGCTGTGGGAAGCACCAGCCAGCTCTGGCTACCTCACCTCGATTCCAAGAATGGCTTCCCCAAAGCGGGTGGCAAGCAATAAGATTTTGTGCTTCTGTTGATCTTTTTTAGCAATAAGACTTTAGATGGCACATTGACCAATTTTATTTTGTTTTGTTTGTTTGCTAATGAATCTAACGTGCATTATAAGAAAAACGCAACTCCTACATCCCACACTTTATGTTGCTTGTGTTATTGCTTAGGAAAAAGCTGAGCAATGAAACGGATTCCACTGACAGACACTGTGGTGTCCCAGGCCTTTGGCTGGAACTGTATTTATTTACTTATTTATTTTTTAAATTTTTTAAATTTTATTTTAAAGATAGTAAAATCCAACAAAACAGAACAGAATAAAGTCAATCAAAACACAGCAGTAAAATTGGTACAGAACTTCAGAGCAGGATAGTAGGAAAATAATAGCTACTATAGTATATCTTGTTGTCTTCACAATAGTTGTCCATCACATCAGGTCTAGCAAAATCAAACCAAAAACAAAACAGAATAAAGCCAATCAAAACAGAATATTGAATAAAGCAAAACAGTGAGAACAATATTGGGCCTCAAAGACAAGATAGAAGGAAATCCCCCATATTTGCTACACTGCATACTGTCATCCTCCCAAGAGATGCTCAGACTGCTGGCCCCAAGCCTGCAAAATCAACCAAACAATACAAGCATTTAGTTGCTTTATGTACCTTGGTTGTTATCAACTTAGCCTGTCCTTTGAACCAGCAGGTTGTTTGGGGGAGGAGGGGTGTTGATTCTCAACCCACATGCCGGTAGGCTCGCAAGAGGTGCTGACTTTTCTCTTTCTGGAACCCATTGTGCCTCCTACAAGGAAGGCAGGCTAGTTGTCCTCTGGTTGGATCTTCCCTGACCCAGCATGGCAGGTTCTTGGGAGGCGCTGCTCTTTCTCTTCCTGAAGTCCGTGCCACTCACGCTGCTTACCAGGAATGGCTGGGACTATAAAGAAAACTTGAGACTGGAGATTTATTAACAATCAGTGTTCATTGGTTTGCCATTCTGGAGGCTGGAAAGCCCAAGTGCATGTGCCAGCCTGTGGCAAGGCCTTTGCACTCTGCTATCCCAAGGCAGAAGGAGGAAGGTCTACAGAGAGTAAGAGAGGCCAGACTCTCTGTGATAAAAAGTCTCTCACAGTAACAGGGTTAATCCATTCATGAGGGCAGAGCCCCAGGACCTCAGCACTGTGGTTCTCCTCACACCACCCCTTGGGGGTCCAGTTTCCAACACATGCACTTTTAGAGACCCATTCAATCCATGGCTGGCCAATTTGATTTGCATTCTGAAAACAAATTTAAAGTTGTAAGTGATGTAGGGTATTTTTTCAGTGAAACGTAATGGGACAAAATAATACTAAACAGCCTCATCCAATGGCATCACATATTAGGTATACAAGTGAGGATGTCAGTCAGCTTTCCATTACTCTAACGAATACCTAAGAAAACCATTTTATATAGAAAAGGATTTATTTTGGTTCATGATTTTGGAGGCTTCAGCCCATGACTGCTTGTCCCTGTTATTCTGGAGCCTGTGGTGAAGCTGCACATCATGGTAGCAGTGTGTGGCAAAACCATTTACCTCATGACTGGGGAACTGAGACAGGAGGAGGAAGAAGAGGAGGAGGAGGAGGAGGAGGAGGAGGAGGAAGAGAAGGAGGAATTGGTGTCCCCTCTACCCCTTAATGTGCATCTCCAATGGCCACCTTGTGAAGGTTCTACTTCCTTGCAAAGGAGGACCATGGGCTGGAGATTAGGCCATCAGTGCATGGGCCCCTGGGGTCGCCGCTCTAGATCACAGCAGACGCATGTGTGCGAGTCTTTCCTGGGTCACAGGGTAAAATGTTTTTTGTGCTGTGGGTCAAGATTCAAGAAAGCTTAAAAACTACTGCAAACATACAGTTTGGAGGCCATTACAGTATTTCATTCATGCAACTAATATTTATTTCACTGGGCGTGGTGATGCATGTCTGTGATTCTAGCATCTGTCAGGCTGAGCCATGAGGATTGTAAGTTTGAGCCCAGCCTGGGCTACATAGCAAGATTCTGTATCAAAAAACTCAAAAATTTAAAAAAATTAGAAATTTATTGAGTACATACCATGTAAAAAACACTTTTTTTTTATGGTGTTGGGTATCAAACACAAGTCCTCACACCTGCAAAACATACACTCTACACCTGAGCTATATCCCCAGCCCCAAAATTTGGTAAGAAGAAGATACAATAAGTTGCCAAATAAATTCCTAGGACAAGAGATAGCAAAATCTTAAAGATGATCAATCTGGGGGAGAGATGCAAGCTGGACTTGTGCTGTGTTTTCTACTGCTGTGCCCAAGCGCCAGGCATGGGAACAGGGCCTGGAATGAGGTAGCTGTTCAGGAAGCATTATTTGAATGGACGAAGGAATGGTGGATATAGGCTTGACTGAGCTAGTGACAACAAAAATTAAAAGAAGTAGATAGGTTCAAGGTACATTTCAGTGGTGAAATAGAGAGGGTTTCAGGAGACAAACAGATTTGAGGGCTGAGAGATGAAAAAAATAACAGGTATGATGATTTCTGTACAGTTTGTTCCAAGCACGGTAACCAGAGTAATCATGTGGTTTCTCTGCTGTAAACTCTCCTACAGCCCCTTTGTTTACTCAGGAAAACCCGTGCTCCTTCCCAGCATCAAGGCTGGATGCGATCTGGCCTGGGGTGCCTCTGCCCCCATCTCTAGCAGCCTCCCCTTGTTCCAGCCACATGGCACCTTGCTGCTCCTCAGACCCCAGGGAAGCTCCCGGGACAGGGCTCTGCCCTAACTGTCCCTTCCCCTCCCAGATGTTCACGTGGCGTAGCCCTTGGAGAGATCCCTTCTCACTGCTCTGTCTGCAGCTGCAAGTTCTGCTCCATCACCTTTGCTCCTCTGTCCTCACAGCTTCCCCCAAGGCAAGTGCTGTGAGACAGACAAAGAGACAGACAGACAGACAGACAGATATAGCCGTCTAACGTGCTGTGTAACTGTCCCTCTCCCCGCTGAGCGCATTACTTGGCCTGGTGGGTGCTGTGTAAGTGTTTGCTGAATAAACGAATAAAAGGTAACTCCCAGCTCTCTGGTTGGAGCAGCAGGTGAAGGGGCTCACTGAGGCAGAGAACACAGGGGGATATAGGTTTTCACGCAAGGTGACAAGTCCAATTTCAGACACACTGAGCATCTTGGGAGACCAACATCCCGGTGGCAAAGCCCTTGAGGCAGTGGAAAATATGAATCTGGTGCTCAAATGCACCGTGAATATAGGTTTAGGGGTTACTGGCTTATAGGTAGCATTTGTCTTGTTTTGTTTTTGTATTTTTGAGATAGGGTCTCACTGTGTAGCCCAAGCTGGCCTCAAACCTGTGATCCTCTTGCCTCAGCCTCCCAAGTGCTGGAATTAGAGGAGTGCACCACTCCGCCTAGCTATAGATGACACTTAGACAGGTGAGGCAGGCATGGAAAAGGCTTTGTGAAGATGAAGAAAGAGAACCTGAAGAACAGCAGGATGCAACAGACAGCAAGAGCAGAAGAACCCATGAAGGAAAGAGAAGGAGACAGAGTCAGGGAAAAAAACGGGGGGTGGGGGGAGGCATGGGAATCCACAGGGAAAGTAGTTTTAAGAAGAAACTCCTGTTAGTCAAATACGGTTGCATAAAAATCACCCTAAAACTTAAGGCTCAAAGCACACTCATTGCTCACTGTCTGGTGAGACACAGTTTCTGTGCAGGGTCACGTGGCACACATCTAGCATCAGATGGACCCATTTTTTCCCCACACAGACACGTTCCCTGGTACCGGGTTGGTGTCCTGTACTTTGGTCACTGCTGACCTGGAGTCAGGGTCAGATGCCACAGCATGGCTGCCCCACTGTGAATGCCAGCTGTTAGTCTGGCTCCCTGGCTTCCACTGCCCGGCTGGCACTTGGTGTTGCCACACCTCCCTGAGATCATTTGCTACGATGGCTTGCACAGCTCGGGGAACCTTGGACACCCCACTGCTCCTCATGAAGGACATAAATGCACACCAGATGAGAAGCTGCAGGGAGTGAGGTCTGGGAGCGTCCCAAGCACCGAAACCTCCGTCCCAGGGTTCAGCGTGTCACCTCCTGTAACAAGGATGCTGTCACCAACCCAAACCCATCAAATCTGATTGCACAACAGTTTTGGGAAAGCTTAACATCCAGCCCCTTCCAGGTCAGTATGTTAGGCTGAATGTCCCAAACCTACCATATTTCCCCCTAAAGAAGACCAAATTGAAAGTAAGCCCCAGCACGATTTTTCAGAAAACTCCAAAATAAGCCCCAGTTAAGATCATCAGCCAGAAGAGTGCATTTAGTAGGTCTGTTACAACATATGACAGAGAAACACATTGAATTATAAAATAATAATATAGAATAATATAACTAAGTATAAATAAATAATGTTATTGACATTAATACCTAAGAAATTCTTTTTTTTTTTTTTTTTTTTTTTTTTTTTGTATCTGGGATCAAACTCATGACCTTGCGGTTACCAGGCAAGCACTTGAGCCACTGAGCTAAATCCCTGGCCTTACATTAATACCTAAAATAAATGATAATATAAATTATAATTAAGTATTTGTAAATACATAAGCAGGAGCCCTTGGATGAATGGTAAGCACCTATGTAACCAGATAATCTTGAGATTTATTGCCAAATGACTGATCAGAGCACAGACAAAATGCACGAATAACGTGCACACTTGATAATGAATGCATATGAGTATGTCTAATGTGAATCTTCATAATTCATTAGACTTAATGCACTTATGTGAAATAAACATTTTCTGCAACTTCTGGTTGCTTTCATGTGGGCCATCGTTCCTAATGGCCGTCATTTTTCTTGCCACTCCTGTCTCCTAGGTCTTCAATGAACACTTAAGTTACTGGAAACTCGGTGAAGCCCAGCCTGCAAGGGGTCGTGACTGAGGTGAAGGACTCGTGGGATGAAGTCCCTGCCAGCTGTGTCACCGCTGCACTGTGAGCAGGCTGCATGGACGAGATGTGCTCACTGAGAGAGCTCTATTGGTGAACATGACAGAGTGGGGCCAATAGTTTTTTTTTTTAATAATTTTATTGGTACATTTTATTGGTACATAATGATCCCATTCATCATAGGGAATTTGTACCTGTACATGATATAACTTGATTTTTCTTTTTTCCCCAATTTCTTCCTCTCTCTTTAACCCTTCTTCTTATTTACGAGAGCTTTGTTTCCATTTTCCCCTTCTATTCTCTTTTTCGCTTGTCCCTTCTCTTCCCCCTCCCTCTCCCTTATTCCCCTCCCCGTTTGAACATTTTCTTCCCATTTCCCAATATCTATTATACATTTTGGTCCTTATTTACACTTTCAGGTCTCACACCAGAAGAACAATGCTGTATTTGAATATGTGTGTCTGATTTATCTCACTTAAGAGTATGGTCCTGGAAGCTGAACCATAGCACATGTGCAGCACTCAGCAGGCTGAAACATGAGAATTGCCATGAGTTTAAGACCAGCCTGGCCCACATAATGAGTCCAAGGCCAGCCTAAACTGCACGACAAGATCCTGTCTCAAAAAACCAAAAAACCAAAAAACCAAATCAAACCAAAGCAAAACAGTATGGTCTCAAAGTGCATCCAGTTAGCCAGAAATGTCTAAATGTCCTATTTAGAATATCAATCCCTGAGGTTTATATTCAGGGTGTGGGTACCTTTGTTTTGTCTTTTGTCTTGAGATCTGGCCCACATCGGTAGTTTGTTTTCCCCCAGAGTTGCAAGATATCAGGTCATCTACACTGGCTCCTTTGAGGGCCCAGCCCGATCTGCCTGCCTATAATATTTCTATCTACCTCAGCTTCCTATAACAGCTTGATGCTTTTAATTCTCTTGCAAAGATACCAAGAAGGGAAATAGCTGGGTTGAATGGACTTCTGGTTTTAGATTTTTGAGGAACCTCCACACTGATTTCCACCAGTCTACACTTGCACCAACAATGGAGAAGTGTTCCTTTTTTCCACAGCCCTACCAGCATTTCTTACTGGTTGATTTCTTGATAATATCTACTCTTTGCAGGGTGAAGTGGAATCTCAGTGTTGTTTTAACTTGCATCTCTCGAATGGGCAGTGATGTTGAACATTTTTTCACGTATTCATTTGCTGTTTGTATTTCTTCATCTCACATGCCCATTTTTGGATTCGGCCTTCTTTTTTTTTTCCTTGGTACCAGGCATTGAACTTACAACTTCATGCCGCCAGGCAGGCATTAAGCCCGGCCCTATTTTTTGAGACAAGGTCTCACTATGCAGTTCAGGCTGGTCTTGAACTCACTTTGCAGCCCAGGCTGGTCTCAAACACTCAATGATCCTCCTGCCTCAGCCTCCCGAGTGCTGGGATTATAGGTGTCCGCCTCCACACCTGGATCTGGATTGGGTCTTTAAATCTGGGAGAACTGATTTTTTTTAGTTCTTTATACATTCTCAATAGTAATCCTTTGTCTGAGGAACAGCTGGCAAACATTTTCTCCCACGTTGTGGGTTGACTCTTCACTCTGTTTGTGGTTTCTCTTGCTGTGAAAAAGCTTTTTAGTACGGCGAGATTCCATTTGTTGATTCTTCCTGATAGTTCCTGTGCAATCTGGGTTTTGTTCATAAAGTCTTTGTCTACACCAATGTCTTTAAGAGTTTTACCTACTCTATCTTCCAGCAGATTTAACATTTCTGTTTTAATATTAAGATCTTTGATCCATTCTGATTTTGGCTTAGTACATGGTGAAAGATGTGGGACCAGTTTTAATCTTCAGCATGTGTAGAGCCAGTTTTTCTAGCACCATTGATTAAGGAGGCTGTCTTTCTTCCAGTGAATGTGTTTGGCACCTTTGTCAAAGATAAGATGGCTTAGCATGTCTGAAGTTTTTTCTGCATCTTCTAATCTATTCCGTTGATCTTCCAGTGTGTTTTTTTGTTAGTACCACACTGTTTTATCACAGTAGCTTTATAGTATAATTTCAAGTCAGGAATTGTGATGTCCCCTGTCTTGTCTTTGTTGCCCAGGATCACCTTTGCTATTCTAGGTTTCTTCTGGTTCCAGATGAATTTTTGGATTGTTTTCTCTAATTCTGTGAGATGTTCTATTGGAATTTTGATTGGGATTGCATTGAATCTGTATAACAGTTTTGGAAGTATGACCATTTTCACTATATTGGTTCTTCCTACCCAAGAGCATGGGATATCTCTCCATTTTCTAATATCCTCTTCAATCTCCTTTTTCAAAGTACTGTAGTTTTCAATGTAGAGGTCTTTTACCTCCTTTGTTAGATTGATTCCTATGTATTTCATTTTTTTAGGATGGTATTGTAAATGGCATTGCTTCTCTAATTTCTCTCTGTGAGTTTGTTATCCATGTACAGGAAAGTTATTGATTTTTGAGTTTTGACTTTGTAACCAGCTGTGTTACTGAATTTGCTTATTAAATCTAGAAGTCTTTTGCTGGAGTTTTTGGGGTCTTCTAAGTACAGTATCATGTCATCTGCAAATAATGATAGTTTAACTTCTTCCATTCTTATCTTTATTCCTTTTATTTCTCTCTCATCTAATTCCTCTGGCTAAAGTTTCTAGGACTATGTTGAATAAGAGTGGAGAGAGTGGACATCCTTGTCTTATTCCTGATTTTAGAGTGAAAGCTTTCAGTTTTTGTCCATTTAGTATGATGTTGGCTGTTGGTTTGTCATAGATGGCCTTTATCAGATTGAGATAAAGACCATGTATTCCAATTTTCTGTAGGATTTTTATCAAGAATGGGTGTTGGATTTTGTCAAAAGCTTTTTCTGCATCTATTGGGATGATCATATGGTTTTGGTCCTTGGCTCTGTTAATATGATGTATTACATTTATGGATTTATGTATGTTGAACCATTCCTACATCCTTGAGATGAATCCCACTTGGTCATGGTGTATAATCTTCTTGATAATTTGCTGCAGTCTGTTTGCCAGTATCTTATTGAAGATTTTTGCGTCAATCTTCATTAGGGTGATTGGCCTGCAATTCTCTTCCTTAGTTGGGTGCTTCTCTGGTTTTGGAATCAGAGTAATGCTTGCTACCAGGAATGAATTTGGGAGTATTGCTTCCCTTTCAATTTCATTAAAGAGTCTGAGAAGTAGTGGTGTTAGGTCTTCACTAAATTTCTTGTAGAGTTCATTGATACTGGTTTATTTAAGATTTTTCTAACTTCTTGATTCAGCTTTGGTAATTCATAAGTATCAAGGAATCTGTGCATTTCTTCTGTGTTTTCCATCTTATTAGAATACAACTTTTCAAAGTAGGTATAGATGATTTTCTGAATTTCTGCAGGGTCTGTTGTGCTTTCATGCTTTTCTTTCCTAATTGTGTAGATTTGAGTCTTTTCTTTCCTTTTTTGGATAAGATTGGAAAAGGGTTTGTCAATTTTATTTAATCTTTCAAAGAACCAACTCTTTGATTCATTGATTCTGTGTATTGTTTTTTTAGTCTCCAGTGTGTTAATTTCTGCTCTGATCTTTATAATTTTCTCTTTTGTATGAGCTTTCAGTTAAACCTGCTCCTTTTTCTAGAAGTTTGAGGTTCAACATTAAGTTGTTTATATGTATGTGCTCTGGTTTTCTGATATGGATATTTACTGCCATAAATTTCCCTCTTAAGACTGCTTTCATTGTGTCACACAAGATCTGGTATGTTGTACTGTCATTATCATTCAACTGTGAAAACTGTCTAATTTCTTCTTTAATTTCATCTGTGACCCATTGGTTGCTGAGTAGGGTGCTATTTAATTTCCATACATTGATGAAGTTCTTGTGGTTTCCTTTGGCATGGATTTCCAGTTTCATTGCACTGTCATCTGATAGTATGCATGGGATAATTTCAATTCCTTTACATTTACTTAAACATGTTCTATGAGCCAGTATATGGTCCATTTTGGAGAATGTTCCATGTGAAGCTGAGAAGAATGTGTATTCTGATGTGGGGTGAAACACTAAAGACATCTACTAAGTCCATTTGCTCAAAAGTTCTAATATTTCATTATTGATTTTTTGTCTAGTTAATCTATCTTTTTGTGACAGCAGGGTATTGCGATCTCCCAATACAATTGTATTAGGGCTTATTTGATTTTTTATGTCCATTACTAATTGTTTTATATAGCTGGGTGCACTGGTATTTATTGCATATATATTTATGATTGTTATTTTTCCTCTTGGATGGTTCCCTTTGTGAGGATATAGTGACCTTCTTTATTTCTCTTAATTAGTCTTGGCTTGAAATTTATTTTGTCTGCAAGTAGAATAGCTACCTTTCTTTTTTCTGGATTCCTCTTGTATGGAGTATTGTTATCCATCCTTTGACTTTCAGTCTGCCTTTTTTAATTAAATGTGTTTCTTGTAAGCAGCATATTGTTGGATCTTGCTTCTTGATCCATTCTGCCAGTCTGTGTCTTTTGACTGGTGAATTGAGACCGTTAACATTGATGGATAAAATTGATATGTATTGACTTATCCTTGTCATGTTATTTTCCTGATGTTAGCTCCACTTTTTTTTCCTTCCCTCTAATTGTTTGCCTTTCCTGGTGGATTCCTTCTGTTGGTGTTCATGGAGCTGTATTATCTCTTTTTAGAATGCCCTTCAGAACATTTTGGAGTGCTGGTTTGGTAGTCATAAATTTCCTCAGATGTTCTTTGTCATGGAAGTATCTTATTTCTCCATCAATTTTGAAAGATAGTTTTTCAGGATACATCAATCTGGGTTGAAAGTTGTTTTCCCTTAGAACTTGAAGTACTTCACTTCAAGCCCTCCTTGACTTGAGAGTTTGTGCTGAGAAGTCAGCAGTCATTCTGATGGGTTTCCTTTATAGGTGATGTTTCTTTTCCCTAACAACTTTTAAAATCCTATTCTTGTGTTGAATTTCTGGAATCTTGCCTATGATATGCATGGATGTAGATTTTTTTTGACCATTGCTAATTGGAGTTCTATATGCCTCACTTATTTGTATGTCCCATTCTCTTTCTCTACCAGGAAAGTTTCCTGTCATGATGTCTGTAAACATGTTTTTAATGTCATTTGTGGTATCTCCTGCTTGCTCATTGATTCCAATTAATCTTGTTATTCTTCTTTGTCTCATCTAGCAGCTGTTGGAATGATTTGCCATGGTCCCTTGCTAGTTTTGAAAAATCTTTCTTTTCCTGGTCACTAACTGCAAGCCTGTCTTCAATATCTGAGATCCTGTCCTTACATTGACCTAATCTGCTTTGAATACTTTCATCAGTGGAGTTTTTATTCTCCTGGATATCTGCTTGAATCTGCTTTATGGATTCCATTTGTTTCCTATTCTATGCTTCCATAATTTGCTTAAGCTTATCTATTTCTTTGTCTGTGTCCACTCTAACATCGCTAAGCATGGTGTGTATTTTGGTAATTTCTGTAGTTATTTGAGAGATTATTTCTGATTTCATTTTTTGTAGAGCATCATTCAATTGTTTTGTTGTTCCCCCTTCAGAGAGACCTGGTTGGGGGCTTTCGTGTTGTCCCACCTCATTGCCCCCTGGGTTTGCCTTTGGTGAACTGGATGTCTGGGGTTGCATCTTAACTGTCTTCTCATTTCTTTCTTTTTTTTAAAAGTTAATTCCTGGGGTGATGCCTGTAGGTGACTATGGTGGTTTGCTTTATTGGTGGTATTTAGGACACTTAGGTGATGATTACTTCTCTGAGGTATCTTCCAGGTATAGCTGGTTTTTGGTTTTTGAGTCTGTTGGAAGATCTTACCTCTTCAGTTTGCTGGAGATGAGAAGTTTTTGCTCCTTTGGCCTAGTCCCTGGTTCTTTGACATTGTGCCACGGTATTTTCTGTAACCCTTAGTAAATCTCAGTCATGGATTATCAGGGCCAACAGCTGTTTAGAAGAATTATGTCAATTTTGGCTGTAGTGGTACCCCAATAGCATCAAACACAGCATAAAAAACAACAAACTGAGCTAACCCTTAATTTGCAACTTTTAATCACATGAACTGGATTTGTGATTATATAATAAAATGTAAAACAAACCAGATAATTATATGCAATACGTAAATCCATATTGTCAATTTTGCCCTCTGAGTTAAAATTTAAAATGTATTAAGGAGAAAATAGAGAAGTGGAAAAAGAGAAAGAGATTACAAGTAAGGTCAGAGGACACAGATGGATCCCACAAACTTGGGCAAACTGGTGCAGAAGATTGAAGGAAAAGAGAGGTGAAAGAGATAAAAGGTAGAACAGAACAGAACCATACCCACAAAGAGGTTAGGCGCCCCTCTCACACTCATAAAAAAAATTGAAAGAGAAAGAGAAATATAAAAAAAACTGAATTAAAAAACCCCCAAACAAACACGTGAGAAAAGAAAAAGAAAAAATAAAACCACAAATAGTCCACTTTCAGGATTCTCTCTAGTTTCACTAGTAGACAGCCTGTGGAGACAGAGTCCCAAATTGTGGCACTATATCTCAGCAAGCCAGCCATTGCTTTATGACAAAGTAGTAGACAACCTTAGCAGGCCTGTCCTAAGACCAGACTCATGGGGCTTGTTGCAGGCCAAGCAATTTCCACAGGTCTGCACCTAGCTAGGAGCTGCTGGAGCAAGCCAGCAGCAGTTCTGGTTCTGGCTTAACTGGCCCAACTCCAAAATGGCTCCTGGCCAATCACTATCCCGCAGGAGGACTGAGTCCTCTGCACTCACCACCAGCCAGTGCAGTCTTCCATGTCTGCTGCTCCCCTCCACAGCTGTGTCTTTCTGCAGAGGCCTCTGGGGTTGCCAGCCACCACCATCACTGTGAACGTGTGTCCGCAGGTTCCAACAACTCCTCTTACACAGTGAGTCTGGCTCCAGGTGAAGGTGTTGCCAGCTACAGCCTTCTTCTTCATTGAAGTTTTTCTTCTCACTTTTTACTCTCTCTGTGGGCTTCAATTCACACTTCAGATTCTTCCAGGGGGACCTACTTCCTTCTTTCTTGTCTTCCTCATGATGCTGTATTCCTGTGTCTGGATAATGACTCTCAGAGAGGCTGTTTTGTCTGCTGCATACTGCTCCACCATCTTGTACAATGTTTTCTGCCCTGAGAAGTCATAGCCTCTTTCTCAAGGCTTGGTCCTGGCCAACAGCATGGAGCACAGCTCTCCTTCTTTCTTGGCTCAACTATGCATTTGGGGAGTCACTGGGCAGGGTGACACTGACCTTGCTTCAAAGATTACACATCAGGCTCGCAGCCAGATGCAAGGTTCCAGCAGTGCCACACTCTGGGGTGCACACTGCCTAGCCACGTGGGTCCTGGATGTTCTGAACTCTACCTACCCAGGCATAAGGCCCTGGCGCCACACTCCAGGAGTGTTTCCTCCCTAGCTACACAGAGCTTCCGAGCTCTGCCAGCCCAGCATCTCACTGCAATCCATTGGGGGAACACTCGGCCAGCCTCACAGGTCACAGAAGTACCAAGCCCAGCCCAGCCCAGAGCCCCAGAGCCACTCATCAGGGAGCAACCAGCATTGCCAAAGGGTCTTGGAGAATTTGACCCCTGCCCATCAGAGCACAAGGCCCCAGCTCCAAAGTTCAGGGGTATGGCCTAGCTAGCCACATGGCAGGTCCCAGAGGTTCCGAACCCCACCCAGCCAGGAGTAAGGCCCTGGCACCATATGCCAGGGGCACATTCTGGTTAGCCCTGTGCTCCAGAGGCTCTGAACTCCTCACAGCCAGACATAAGGTCCCAGAGGTGCCACACTCTGGGGTACATTCTGCTTAGCTGCCTGGGTCATGGAGGTTCTGAGCTCAGCCCAGTCAGGTGCTAGGCTCCAGCGATACACTAGGGGTACACTCCTGCTAGCTATCTGGGTCCTGGAGGCTCTGAACTCCACCCATCCAGGTGCAAGGCCCAAGTGTCACATCCCGTGGTGCATCTCTGTTAGCCACCTCAGTTGTGGAGGTTCTGAATACCACTCAACCAGGTTCTAGGCCCCAGCAACACACTCCAGGGTTGTGCCCCAGCTAGCTACAGGGAGGATACACACAGCCAGCCTCACAGGCCACAGAACACAAGGCTGCAGTGCCAGAGTTTGGGGGTGTGCCCTGGCTTGCCATGGGGATATTGGAGGATTGATGCTCTACCCAGCACAGAACTCCAGTGCAATCCATCAGGAGGCTGCCTGGCCAGACACACAGGTCCCAGAGGAAAATGACAAAATGAAAAAGCAAGATGCAGTCTCAGCCCTCCAGCCCACTGAGAACAAACCCAAGAGACACTGAAATGGAAGACACTGGGAATCACACAACTGAACTTTCTGAAATGATAGCAACTGAAGTAAAGAAACAACTCCATGAAGCTACAGAGGAAATCAGATCAGAAATAATCTCTCAGGTAAAAGATGAAATGACAAACATTATGAAAGAAGTGCTGTGTGTATCTAAAGAAGATCTAGATAAAATAATAGAGGAAGATAAGAAAATGATGGAAACTTTGAATGAACAATATAAGACAGAATTAGAATGCATGAAACAGATTCAAAAGGATATTCAGAAATTAAAAATTGGCAAAACCGCTTGAATGAAGCTGAAGATAGACTCTCAGAATTTGAAGGCAGCATGGACGCTTTTGATCACAAAAGGAAAGATCTCTTAAAAATAACAAGGAACCAGGAAACAACAATTCAACAGCTGCAAGATGATGCAAAGAGAAACAATATAAGATTGATAGGTGTCAACAAAAAGCAGGGGTCAACACAAATGACCTGTGAAGACTATTTGCAGAAATAATAGAAGAAAAAATTTCAAACATGGGAAGAGAATCTGATATACACATAAGTGAGGCACACAGGACCCCAATTAACCATAACCAAAATAAATCTTCACTCAGACATATAATAATTAGGATATCGGAAATTCAGCACAAGAACAGAATACTAAAACCTGTCAGAGAAAAGAAACAGAACACCTATGAAGGAAAGCCTATCAGAATCACAGCAGACTTCTCACCACAAATCTTCAAGTCAAGAAGATCTTGGAATGAAGTATTTCAGATCCTGAAAGAAAACAACTTTCAACCCAGATTGATGTATCCTGCAAAACTATCTTTAAAAATTGATGGAGAAATAAGATACTTCCATGACAAAGAGCAACTGAAGAAATTCACCAAACCAACACTACAAAGAGTACTGCAAGATACTCTACAAAGAGACAAAGATAACAATCCCAAGAACAACAGCAAAAGGAAACCACTAAGCAGGATAAATAATTGAACAGAAAAAGTAGAAAACCAACAACAGAAAGATAACATGACAGTGATAAGTCAGTACATATCAGTTATATCATTCAATTTAAATGGTCTCAACTCACCAATAAAAAGAAACAGACTGCCAGAGTTGATTAAGAAACAAAATCCAACAATAGCTGTGTACAAGAAACACATTTCACTCAAAAGGAAAGTCACAGACTAAAAATCAAAGGACAGAAAACAATACTCCATGCAACAGGAACCCAGAAAAAAAGCAGAGGTAGCTTTCTGTTTACAGATAATGTGAACTTCAAACCAAGAATGATCAAAAGAGATAAAGAAGGTCACTACATACTTGTTAGGGGAAAACATCAAGAGGAAGAGATTACAATCATAAATATATATACACCAAATATGGGAGCACCCAACTATGTAAGACAAATCTTAATAGACATGAGAAACCAAATAAACAGTAATACAGTTATAATGGGGGACCTTAACACCCCACTGTCACAAAGAGACAGATCAACCAAACAAAAACTCAGCAAAGAAACCACAGAACTGAATCAAACTTGTGAACAAATGGACCTAGTAAATGTGTACTGAGTGTTCCATGCAACAACATCAGAATACACATTCTTCTCTGCTGCACATGGGTCATTCTCTAAAACAGATCATATGCCAGCCCACAGAACATGTTTAAGTAAATGCAAAGGAATTTAAATAATTCCATGCATATTATCTGACCATAGTGCAATAAAATTGGAAATTAACAATAACAAAAAAAAAAAAAACCCACAAGAACCCCATAAATAAATGGAAATTACATAACACTGTCCTAAACCAATTGGTCACAGAAGAAATTAAAGAAGAAATTAAACAATATCTATAATTGAATGAAAATGCAAATACAAATTACCAGAACCTGTGGGACACAATGAAAGCAGTCCTCAGAGGGAAATTGATAGCACTAAACTCCCACATCAGAAAAATAGAAAGAACACACATAAACAAGCTAATGCTGCACCTCAAACTTCTAGAAAAATAAGAGCAAGTCAAGCCAAAAGCCCAAAGAAGAGAGGAAATTATAAAGATCAGAGCAGAAATTAATGAAATTGAAACTAAGAAAACAATACAAAGAATTAATGAATCAAACAGTTGGTTCTTTGAAAGAATAAAAAAAAAATTGATAAACCCCTGGCCAACCTTATCAAAAAGAGGAAAGAAAAAACTCAAATTCATGCAATAACAAATGAAAAGGGTGAAATCACTACAGATCCTGTGGAAATACAGAAGATCATCAATACCTACTTTGAAAACCTTTATGCCCATAGGTTTGATAACACAGAAGAATTGGAAGA
Organism: Dasyprocta punctata; assembly: GCA_004363535.1. Classification (NCBI taxonomy): domain Eukaryota; kingdom Metazoa; phylum Chordata; class Mammalia; order Rodentia; family Dasyproctidae; genus Dasyprocta; species Dasyprocta punctata. The sequence continues at coordinate 35,793 of RJWM01015275.1, forward strand.
TGCCTAGAAACGTATGAATTACTAAAGCTGAATCAAGATGTAAAACTGTTGAATAACCCAATTTCAGTTAATGAAATTGAAAATGTAGTCAGAACCTTACCAACAGAGAAAAGTCCAGGTCCTGCTGAATTCTACAAGAAGTTTAGGGAAGACTTAATGCCAACACTCCTCAAACTCTTCAATGAAATGGAAAGGGAAGCAAGTCTCCCTAACTCATTCTTGGAAGCAAGTATAACCCTAATACCAAAACCAGAGAAAGACCCAACCAAAAAGAGAATTACAGGCCAATCTCCCTAATGAACATAGATGCAAAAATCCTCAATAAGATACTGGCAAACAGAGTGCAGAAAATTATCACGCAGGAATGTAGGAATGGTTCAACATTAATAAATCCTTAAATGTAATAAACCATATTAACAGAGCCAAGGACAAAAATCACATGATCATCTCAATAGATGCAGAAAAAGCTTTTGACAAAATCCAACACTTATTCATGATAAAAAAAAACCCTACAGAAAATCAGAATAGATGGTCTCTACCTCAACCTGATAAAAGCCATATATCATAAACCAACAGCCAGCATCTTACTAAATGGACAAAAACTAAAAACTTTCAGCCTGAAATCAGGAACAAGACAAGAATGTCCATTATCACCCCTCCTATTCAATATAGTTCTGGAAACATTAGCCAGAGCAATTAGACAAGAGAGAGAAATAAAAGGAATAAGGATGGGAAAGGAAGATGTTAAATTATCATTATTTGCAGATGATATGATACTCTCCATAGAAGACCCCAAAAAATCCTTTGAAAGACTTCTAGATGTAAAAACTAAATTCAGTAATATAGCTGTATACAAGGTCAACACTCAAAAATCAATAGTATTCCTGTACACAAACAACAAAGTCACTGACAGAAATAAGGAAAACCACACCCTTCACAATAGCATCCAAAAAAATGAAATACTTAGGAATCAATCTAACAAAGCAAGTAAAAGATTTATGCAGTGAAAATTTCATTACTCTGGAAAAGGAAATCGAAGAGGATTTCAGAAAATGGAAAGATATTCCCTGTTCATGGACAGGAAGAACAAACACTGTGAAAATGGCCATTCTCCCAAAATTGTTATATAGATTTAATGCAATCTCAATCAAAATACCACTTGCGTATCTCACAGAGCTAGAGAAATCACCCCTAAAATTCGTCTGAAACCAGTAGAGACCTAGAATAGCCAAGCCAATTCTGGGCAACAAAGGTAAGACAGAAGTCATCACAATCCCCAACTTGAAATAATATTACAAAGCTACTGTGATAAAATCAGCATGGTACTGGAATAAAAACAGACCTGAAGATCAATGGATTAGATTAGAATATACAGTCACAAATACAAACACACTTGGCCACCTCATCTTTGACAAAGGGGCCAAACACATTTACTGGGAGAAAGATAGCCTCTTTAATAAGTGATGCTGGAAAAACTAGCTTTCCATATGCCAAAAACTAAAACTAGATTCATGTCTATCACCATGCACTAAACTAAAGTCAAAATGGATCAAAGATCTAAATATTAAAACAGAGACACTAAATCTGCTGGAAGACAAAGTAGGTAAAAATCTTAACATAGGAGTAGGTAGAAAATTCATGAACAAAAATCAAACTGTATGGGAAATACTTCCCAGAATCAACAACTGGGATCTTGTCTTATTAAAAAGTTTTTGCATGTCAAAGGAAATCTCCAACAGAGTGAAAAGAAAACCCACGAATTAGGAAAATATCTTAGCCAACTGTCCCTCAGACAAAGGACTTCTATCTAAAACATATAAAGAATTAAAAATAAATCAGGCCCCCCAAATTCAAGGACCCAATCCAAAAATGGGCATCTGAGATGAATGCACACTTCTCAGAAGAAGAAATACAAATGGGAAATAAATGTATGAAAAAGCATTCAACATCGATGGTCATTCGGGAAATGCAAATTAAAACAACAGTGAGATTCCATCTCACCCCAGAAATAATGGCCAAGATCAAGAAATCAACCAATAAGCTCAGCGTGGTGGTGCATGCCTTTAATCCCAGCACTCGGGAGGCTGAGGTAGGCGGAGTATTGTGAGTTCGAAGCCGGCCTGAGCTACATAGTGTGACCCTGCCTCAAAAATCTAGGGCTGGGAGTTTGGTTCAGCAGCTTAAACGCCTGTCTGGCAGGCGCAAGGCTGTGAGTTTGATCCCCGGTGCCACAAAGAAAAAAAAAGAAAGAAGAAAGAAATCAACCAATAACAAGTGCTGGAGGGGCTGTGGGGAAAAAGGAACTCTTCTCCACTGTTGGTGGGAGTGTAGGCTGATGCAACCACTGTGGAAATCAGTGTGGAGATTCCTCACGAAGCTAGGATTAGAGATTCCATTTGACCCAGCTATCCCACTTCTGGGTATTTTCCCAGAAGAATTGAAAACATCATACCACAGTGATATCTGTGCACCCATGTTTATAGCCACACAATTTTTAATAGCCAGACCTTGGAAACAACCCAAGTGCCCATCAATCAAGGTATGGATAAAAATGATGTGGATTTTTTTTTATACAATGAAGTACTACTTAGCTATAAAGCAAGATTGCATCAAGACTTTTATAAATAAATGAACATGACTAGAGACCATACTCATCAGTGAAATAAATCAAACTCACATATGTAAATACCATATTGTCTTCCCGGTGTAAGAAATTGAAAAAGTATGATTCAAAATCTACAATAAATACTGTGTAAGGGTAAGAAACTGCTCAAAGAGGAAAAGTAATTGGGATGGGGGAAAGGAGGAAAGAAGGAAGGGAAAAGGAAAAAGACACAAATTTGTATATATATACATAAGATAGCTAAAATGACTATACTACTAAATGTATTAGTTATTGGAAAAAACAAATAATACTCATGTTTAGATCAATTTTATATGTCTATATCTGTTAATCTAAGCAACCCTTCTGAAGGTAGCAATATGCAATATTACAATCATTGTCAAATTCCTATCATCTTGTTTTGTAAACCTATACTGTTATTGTTTGGGATTTGTTGTTGTTGTTTTTCTCTTTTACTTTTTGTTTTTCTTTTCTGTGTCCTTTTTCTCTTAAAAAAAAAAAAAGATTACACATCAGCTCCTCAGCCAGCTCAATTTACATTGTTTAAAGCCAGTTGACAGGACAGACAAAGAAATGGCCCAGCCAGCTCTGCACATATCAGTACATAGAGGTGGGGCCAGGTTTAGGGAAAATGGACATAGTCGCTCTTTTTTCAAGGAGAGTCATCTGGGTGGCTCCCCACAGAGGTGCTATCTCCTGGGGAGTGTGTGCTCCCCGACGACCTTGGAATGGTGTGGCTCACCAGCCCAGCTGAAAGCAAAACCTGTCAGAAGACAGTAAGTGTGGAGTCAGTGGCTCTGTGTGAAAAACTGTCAAGCCGCCTGTTCAAAGGGAGAAAGTCTGGTGACTTTATCAGGAGAGTCACGGGCTGTGGTCTGGATCACCATCTGAAGCCCTGAATGAATAAACTTTATTACTAGGGGAAGATGCAGAGCCCGGATATGAGAAGGAGCAACTAGAAGGTTTCCTGGTCTGTCTAAAAAGATGGACTAGATAGATCCAGCATTTAGAACATAAAGCTTTGTTTTCGTGCTTCCTGCGGATGAGAAAGCATGACTAAGAGGGATGTTAGATAGACTACCAGAAGGCTGAGGGCTGTAGCACTCGCAAGATTAACCACATAATGGATAAAATTAAGGACAGGAGTCCCAGTACAGTTGCCCGTGTCAGCTGTCTGCACGGGGAGACAGCACCAGCAGGCGTATTTGGTTTGAAAGCCCAGGTCCATGTCCTGTCCGTGTGCGCAGGTCACGGGAGTGGCCGTCCTCTGAGCCCGTAGGCAGGATTAAGAAAAGCATGAGTCTCTGGTAACCTGAGAGGATCCAGAAGCGTGGCCTGGCATAGTTTCAACAGGTAAAAGCCACGTTGGCCTTTACAAGCATTGGAGAATTGTCCTCAATTTTACTAGCAAATCTCTTCCTAATAAGGCAGAAGAACACTGTGGGACAATTAAATACTTACTGTGGAATGGCTGACCTAACTGACACACAAATCACAGCATGTGCAAGGAAGCTTCTCCTTGACTCCAGTGATGGTTCTAGATCTGGAGGAGAGTTTTCCAGAGAAAGAAGTTAGAACAGAAGAAGCCCCCGCTATAGCCACCTGTAAGGAAATGCCCACGGTGACCAGGATCCCCCAGGAGTCCTCGCGGGGGCCGGAACGTCTGTGGACACGGGCACTGCAGGGGACCTGACCCCTCAGTCCTCCTCGTCAGACCAAGAGGGGAGGCTTTCAGCTGGCCTGGCCCTCTCTGGGAATGGGGACGGTCAGTCCTCCAGGGTCACGGTAACTGGGGTGTGCTTAAAGCTCTGCCGACTGCCACAGCCATAATCCTGTGCTGTCATTTTCCTGGGCCCTTCTCCTTCATCCTCATCGAGACCCCGACGTTCGGACACAGAGAAGGCCATGTCCAGCAGTCGGGGGGTGGGGCCTGGGGCCCCTCTGCCAGACTGCCAGGGTCTTCCGAAAGGTGGCCCGGCCATTCTCGGCACTGCTGGGGATCTGCCACCGAGAGTGGACCCTGGGCTCAAGTAGCCCCTCCGCCTCGGGGACCTCTCCTGGGGGCAGCATGGACCGGGAGTTAGGGTAGTGGGGCTGAAGGCTGCCTGAGGTGTGAGGAGGGTACTGATTTGTGGGGAACCACAAAGATGACTCTCCTTGAAAAGAAGAGCAACTGCCTCCATTTTGGATAAACCTGGCCCTGTCTCCATGTACTGATACGCACAGAGCTGGCTGGGCTATTTCTTTGTCCCTTCAATTGGCTTTAAGCAATGTAAATTGAAGCGGGAGGTGGTGGTGCACGCCTTTAATCCCAGCACTCAGGAGGCTGAGGTAGGAGGAACATTGTGAGTTCGAGGCCATTTTGGGCTACAACACAAGCTCAAGGCTGGCCTGAGCTACTTAGTGCAAACCTGCCTCAAAAAACTAGGGCTGGGAGTTTGACTCAGTGGCTTAAGTGCCTGTCTGGCAGGCGCGAGGTTGTGAGTTTGATCCCCGGGGGCTGGCTGAGGAACTGATGTGTAATCTCTGAAGCAAGGTGACAGGTCAGGGTTACCCCACCCAGTGACTCCCCAAATACGTGGTTGAGCCTGGCAGGATGGAGAGCCGTGCTCCATGCTGTTGGCTGGGACTGAGCCTCGAGAGAGAGGCTGTGACTGCCCAGGGCAGAAAGGATTGTACATCAGAACTGAAGCACAGACCCCAGATTATTAGCTACTACCTCAGTTGTATTACGCAGATTACTCTCTGCATTTCTTGCCCTCTGCATATCGCAGAGGTGACCTCAGACCTCCTACCCCGCCCAGCTCACGGTAGTCATGGCAGTCACGTATTTCCCGCCACTCTCACTGTCACTCATCCCCGAGCCACTCCCCTCATGGAGAATTAATAAAACTCAGTTGTATAAAACTTGGGTTGGGCTCTGGGTCGAGGACTTTGTTCCGGTGAACCACCATCCTGGCTGGACTAGGGACCCCTTGGCTCCCCACACTGTATACACGTCTCAGTGTCTTTCTTCTCGCTGTGGGTTGTGCTGGAAGTGGTAGATTGGAATTAGCTGATTAGAATTCCAATAGCGTCTCCTTGGGATTATAATTATAAACCTCCCTGGACTGCGCCGACCAGGATGGGAAAGGGTTCTCTATACTGATTTGCTGGAGGAGTTTAAGGAGACCTCCGCACGTGATTGTTCTCATTAAATAGGCGGGAGAGAGCCTGAGAGACAGGTGGGCAGCTGGAAGTGGGCTCAGCAGGACTGAATCCCCTTCCTCGGAGGCCTCTTTAGGTACTGTGGTTCCTGGACCTTTCCAGAGATAAAGAGCCACAAATGCCAGAACAGAAGGAAGCGATTCCACACTACTTTCCTGGCCTTTTGCAAAAAAGCTCTAACCGAAGAACAGTGCTGTAATTTAGACTGCCATTCTGCACCCGTCTCTCATGACTTCCTGGTTCACACTGGACCCGAACAGCACTGCAACAGAAGACAAACTGTTAAAGACAAGCGTGGAGGCCCTGTGGCTCCAGCTAGCTGCCTGCACGGGGCCCGTGGGGGCAGAGAAAGGGAAGACTAGGTCTGGGGTCCTTCAGGGGGGTGCAGACCCACTGAGTTCCACGGCACCTCGGAAACACAGTTGTACTCCCACACGTCTCTGGAGAAGCCAGTGGCGGTGCCTTTCTTAGCGCCCTCCATAGCTGTGACCCCCTGTAACTCCTTTAATGCCCCAGTGGTGACCCTAGGCTCCAACCACTTGAGAAACAGCACCCCTCTCATTTATCCCCAAAATAAAAACTTGGGCAATCACTTTGCTTAAGGTAAAAGCTTCTTTTTTTAGCATTTAAGAGGAAAAAGAATCTTAGAAAGTTCTAAGTAGGACAGAGTCTGCTATCTATTGATTCCAGCTCTACTTTCGCATGCCTGGTCAGTGGAGTTGACCTTCACGGGCTGTTTCCTTTATTTTGCTCAGGTCCACCAGCACTAGTTTGCTTGTCTATTTGTTTGTTTGAGACAAGGTCTCACCACATAATTCAGGCTTTCCTTGAACTCACTACGTATCACAGGCTGACCTCACACTCATGGTGATCCTCCTGCCTCAGCCTCTTGAGTGCTGGGATAACAGAGGTATGCCACCATGCCTGGCACACATTTTTTATTTATTTATCTTTTTTTTTTTTTGCGGCACCAGGGATTGAACTCACAACCTTGGATTTGCCAGGCAGGCACTTAAGCCACTGAACCCAATTCCTGGCCCTAGTTTTTTGAGGCAGGGTCGCACTATGTAGTTCAGGCCGGCCTTGCTTACGTTGTAGCCCAAGCTGGTCTCGAACTCACAACGCTCCTTCTACCTCAGCCTCCCAAGTGCTGAGATTAAAGGAGTGTGCCACCATGCCCATCTTGGTACACATTTTTTAATTACCTGAATTTCCATTAGAAGAAACAGGAAGGGGATCTAACCTGATTTAGAAGAAAAGAAGAAGGCCCATCTGTTCTCTGAAAATGGAGTCTTCAACTCTTATCTGAAGGGTTAGATTTCCTGGTGTCCATGAGGACAGTTGAGAAAGAAAATAGAGCTGGGCATGGTGGCACACATCTGTAATCCCAGCACTCGGGAGGCTGAGGCAGGAGGATTGCTACACTCTCAGGGCCAGCCTGAACGACATAGTGAGACCTTGTCTCAAAAAGGAAAAAAAAAAGTGAACACATGAGCAGCCACCGGCAGGCCGAACCCAAACGAGTGACAATGGCGGTGGAGAGGGGGCCGGGTCGGCTCCCCGAAACAAGGCGCTGAGAAAGCGCCTCACTCAGGGCGTCGGGAGGCAAAGGCCATCTAGGGGGAAAGCACCGATGAGGCCGGGGGGCCAAAAGGTACAGGCCGGGGTAGCTGGCTACTCAAGCAGGCTCCCCGAAAACCAAGAAAGCTGACAACATATCAGAACAAAACAAAACAAGACAAAACAAACAAACAAACAAATGTGAGAGCGAAAAGTCCCTGAACTCTGGTGCCATGCGTCGCCCCCGAACTGTGTCACTGGGCTCAGGACAGGCTCGGGCAGCCCCAGGCCTGCGGGCTGGGCTTCCTCGGTCCTCCCCCGGGGCTGGCCCAGGCGCGGGCCCGAGGGGCAGGGGCGACAGGGCCCGGCGACCCCGGCAGGGGTGACACAGCAGGGACCTGTCCCGGGAGTGAGGAGACTTCTCAGGGCTTCACTTCCATTAATCTCTCCCACCCTCCGCTTCCCGGCAGCACAGAGCTGCGCCCGCCCGCCCGAGAGCGTCTGAGGCACGAGGAGGGGACGGATCAGCCGGAGGAGTTTAGGGACACCTCCTGGCTAGCCTTACCGGCCTTGCCAAAAATGTTACCGGGGTTCTGGTGTGCTGCAGACTCCTCCTGGAGATTCTGTCCAGGTGTTTTGTTGTTGTTGTTGTATTGTGTTTTGTTTTGTTTTGTTTTGAGACACGGTCTATAGTTCCACCTACCCTTGAACTCACTTTACAGCCGACTGGCCTCGAAGTTGCAGTGATCCTCCTGCCTCAGTCTCCCAAGTACTGGGATTACAGGTATGCACTACCACAACCAGCATCTTTCCAGGTTCTTGTCCTGAACAAGGAATTGAACAAAACAAGTGAAAAAGCTAATGAGGGTTAATATTTATTAAGGGGGAGCCACTGAAAGGGTGAGAGCACGGTAGCCATGAGATTAATTAACGGCCGCCATCTTTTGTGTCCTCCTTTCTGAGATCAGATCTCCTTCATCCTATCAAAAACGTGTTTGATTTTGCACCAGAAGAATTGAAGAGGTTTTCTGATGTTTCCAGACACAGCCCTTGGATACTTTTTGTGTGCATGATTGGCGGGATGCCCCCACTTGCCCAGCTGGCTGCCCATGCCCTAACCTCTTGCCTCAGTTCTCTGAAGAAAGGCCGAAGGGTAAGAGCGCGGGTGTGTATTCAAGGGTGGAAGGGCGGCATACCTTTTATCAGAAACCCACTCCCACTTGAGGGCTGCAGCCTGAGCCTGTAATCCTGGCATTCAGGAGGCTGAGGCAGAAGATTTCTGTGGTTTGAGGCCAGCCTGGACTACATAGTGAGACACTGTCTCGAAAGAAAAAGAAAGAAAGAAAGAAAGAAAGCAAGAAAGCCAGCCATTGCCATGATAAGTAATCCCATCAGTCCATTCCGAGGGGAGAATGAGCTAATGATCTTTTAAAGATCCACACTCACCAAGAATGGTGGCGTAGGCCTACAGACCCAGTGGGAGGCTAAGGCAGGAGGTTGAGTTCAAACCTAGCCTGGACATTCTGTCATCTATAAGAATAGAATGGAATAAAACAGAAAAAGCTAAAATAAAGTAAAATAGAAAGGTAGAAAGGGTTGGGGGCGTGGATCAGTGGCAGAGCTCTTGCGTAGCATATGAGAGCCCTGGGTTCCATCCTAAGATCATAAAAAGAAAGAAAACGTCCCACCAGTCAACACTTGCATATTAATTTTCCAACACATGAATTAGGGGTCATTCGAACCATCACACACACACACACACACATTGCATAGAAAAAGGATTAAAGACCTACTTTGGAGCTGTCAAGGTGAACTTTCACTAAGGTATTGTCTGTTTGTTGATTGGTTGGTTTTTTGAGATAGGGTCTCACTGTGTAATTCAGGTTGGTATAGAACTCAGCCTTATAGCTCAGGCTGGGCTCAAACTCACAAGGATCTTTCTGACTCAGCCTCCCAGGTACTGAGGTTATAGGCGCCTGCCACCACACCTAGCCCAAATTGTTTCTTTTTTTCAAAAAGATGGATACAATTTACACGTCACAAATCATCCCCCTAAAATACACAAATTTGTGTAACCATCACTACTGTCCAATTTCCTTACCCCATAAAGACAGCCGTGTCTACCAGCAGTCACACCTGCCCCCTTCTTCGCCCTCCCGTCTCTATGGATTTTCTATTTTGGATGTTTAGTATAAATAGCATCGTGACCTTTTACGCTGACTTATTTATTTTGGCATAATGTTGTCAAGCTTGCTCTACGTTATCTCATGCGATGGAACTCACTTCTTTTTAGGGCTCAACACTGTTCATTGCATAGGTGCTCCCCCATGTGCCACCCCTTCCTCCCTGGACAGATTTTCCTTGCTGGGGACGGAGCTGTTGTGACTACCCACGCACGTTTCCAACTCTCCAGCGCGTGCACCTGCAGTGCGGTGGCCGGTCACGAGCTGAGTCTCTGCTTCACCTGCTGACACTCGGCCCACGTCTTTGCCACGGAAACTGTAAGCATTATACCTCCTCCTCGGCAGCCCGCGAGGGTGCAGTTTCCCCACGTCACTGTCCGTGCTTGGTAGTGTCGTCTGGGCTCCAGCCATGTGAGCAGCTGTGACGCCCCATTGTTTTTGTGCTGGACACCGAACCCCGGGCTTCACACACGCCAGGCAACTGCGCCACTGGGCAGCCAAGGCCCAGCTCCTTATTCACTTCATGTTTCAGGTGCTCCCGAAATGATCTTGACTGACTGTGAAGTCACATCGCTCCTCCGGCTCCTGGCCCCGAGCAGCGGCGCTTCGTGTGCTTATTGGCCACTTGTAGATTTCCTTTGGTGAAATGCCCATTAGGCTGGGTGTGGTGGTGCACACTTGTAATCCAGCACTTGGGAGGCTGAGACAGGAGGATCACTGAGAATTTCAGGCCAGACTGGGCCACATAGCGAGCTCAAGACCAATTGAAACTACACAGTGAGACCTGGTTTCAAAAAAGAAAAAAGATGGCGCACACCTTTAATCCCAGCACTTGGGAGGCTGACGCAGGAGGATTGTTGTGAGTTCGAGACCAGCTTGGGCTACAAAGTGAGCTCAAGGCCGGCCTGAACTGCATAATGAGACCCTGTCTCAAAAAATAGGGCCGGAGATTTAGCTCAGTGGCATAAGTGCCTGCCTGGCAGGCGCAAGTTTGTGAGCTTGATCCCAGGTACCAAAAAAAAAAAAAAAAGAAAAGAAAGAAAAAAAAGACAGACAGACTGAAAGAAAGTCCTATTCTAATACCTCTCCTTCCCTTTTCTGTGAGGCAGGATCTCATCATGCAGTTCAGGCTGGACTTCAACTCACTATGTAGCCGGAGGTCTTGAACTAAGCAATCCTGCCTCCTCAGCTTCCTGATTGCTGGAATTACAGGTATGTGCCACCACACCTGGTCAAAAGCTTTTATTTTTGGCTTTTCTTTTTCTTTTCTTTTCTTTTCTTTTTTTTTTTTTTTGGTACTGGGGATTGAACTCACAGCCTTGTGCCTACCAGGCAGATGCTTAAGCCACTGAACCAAACTCCTGGCCCTATTTTTTTCAAGGCAGGGTCGCACTGTGTAGCTCAGGCCGGCCTTGCACTCAGGTTGTAGCCCAAACCAGCCTCAAGCTCACAACGCTCCTCTTACCTCAGCCTCCGAGTGCTGGGATTAAAGGTGTGCGCCACCACACTCAGCTTTTAAAAGCTTTTATTTTTGAAGTCTAATTTAGATAGTTTAATTGCATATACTTAGGTATCATATCTAAGAAACTGTTGATTAATCTGAGATCACAACAATCTATGCCCATGTTTTCTTCTACAAGTTTTATAGTTTTTAACTCTAATGTTTAGGGAGTTGATACTTGTGAGTTAATTTCATGTAGAGTAACAGATCAGATAGTTCCAGTCATGGCCCATTGAGATGAATACTGCTATGTTGAGGCAAACAGGAGCCCCAGTGACTGGCAGCAGGCAGTACTTCCTGACTCCCTTAAAGAAACAGCCAAATATACAACGCTCATTGACTAAGATACACAGTAGGATCGATTCTGTTACTTCATGGTCACATGTTGTTTGAGGGAAAAACAGCGTCATCACCCAGTTTGACTACCTGCTATGTTCACCGTCCCGGCAGATTCTAATTGTTTTCAGGAGGTTATAGACTTGCCGCAGGCGAGAACAGCACCGGTAGTTCCCAAAAGCGGGCCAGTCCCACCAGCACCCCAGACAATAGGGCCCCACCGGCACAATCGTGGGAGACCCTGTCAGAGGAGGAAACGTGCATGTTTCGCCGTGAAGCATCAGTTTCATCTCTGTGGGTCCTTGGCCCTGTGTACGTCTATGTCTTGTAGGTGAGCCTTAGGCAGAATTCACTCACTTCTGGGGGTTCACCAGGCACCAGACCTTCATTACGTCATTGCCCCTGCTACCCAAATGCTGCTCTTGCTTTTGTGCTGGGGGGACTTCAGTGTTCCCATGGTAACTCCATGTGGGGTGGGGGGGATCGCCGGAAGTTCAGCCTGTTTCCTGGGGTATAGGATGAGGGGGGCCCCCTACAGGCAGCCAGAGGGTAGGAGCCAGGGGTGCTGCTAAAGACCCTACTCTGTGCAGGTCAGCCCCCCCAAACAGGCCCAGATACACCCAGTGCTGAGGCTCAGAAACCCCAACGAGATAGGTGGTGTGCTCGAAAAATACAGTGACTGTTTAAATTTTTAAAAATTCATTACAGTGAAGGACACATTGCCAACGAGACGTTATAAATGTACATTAAGTCGGAAGATAATGTCATGTCAACCTTCCACAGTGTTTCTTCCTTTTCAAAGTTGTTTCCATGATTTCAAGTCTTTTGGATTTTCATGTCAATTTTAGAAAATCTGCCAATTAAAATAAGACTGAAATTTTCTTTAGATTATTAGATCAGCTTTTGGAAAATTGTTATTTTCATGTGTTTCACCTTAAAATGTTTCTTGAAATCTTCAATTCCTCTGTAATGTTTTCTAGTTTTCTATACATGGGTCTTGTAAATTTTGTGATGAGATTTATCACAATTTCATATTTTAATACTTTTTTTTTTTTTTTTT
>RJWM01015276.1:0-48255 GCA_004363535.1 Dasyprocta punctata
GTCCCATCACAAAGGCCATTTTGGAGATAACATAGTTCTCCATTCCTGGCATTCCTTCCTCCTTAGAGATGTCCTTGAAGTGACTCCCAAGTCCTGCTCAGTTCCGGCACCACCCTCAGCACCTCCCTCAGTATCCCCTCTCTTTGTCTATTTGAAAATATATACGGGTGATCCAGAGAAACTCTTTGTCTTAGCCCTCATGATAGCTGCAGAGTCAAGAACTCTGCAGGGGCTTTGATCCTCCTGGAGCCCTAAAATCATACAGCTTGTCTCATTTAATTAAGCCCTCACCGTACACTCATTCGGAAGATTGGAGATCTAGGCCTGGTCCCCGATAGTTATATAAAGTTCAAAACTATGCAAATCTAATCTATGATAAGAGAGGTCAGGTTAGTGATTAGCCTTTGAAGAATAATGATTGTAAGGGAGGACAAGGTAACTTCTTAGGTGGTGAGAATCATCTGTTATCTGGTTACTGGTTACATAAGTACATCCACTTTGTGAAAATTAATTGAATTGTACACTTACAACATGTGGCCTCTTCCATATGTATATTTCAGTAAAATTTTCATTAAAGTAAACATATTTGTATACTTCTAAATCCAAGTATATTCAGGATAAAGCCTACCATAAATACATTACCAAGAAATCCTATATGTAGCAATTAGAATCCTATATGTAGCGATGAGAAGTCTATATGTAGCAATGAAAATCCAGTATGTAGAAATATGTAGGAATCACAATTAGATAGAGATGTATCTAAGATGATATCTCAGGGTAAGTTAGTTTGGAGTCAGGTTTTCAAGAAAGCTTACAAATTGGAGTAAGGTTTGAGAGTGAGGTTGGTGGGGAGTTTGGGACTATTAAATACACATTTTCAAATGAGAGAAATAGCTTATGTGTAGAAGCACTAGTCATGATGTGGCCTGACTTATGATCTTTAAACCTTTTTTGAACTTGCAAGTGTGTAAATTATAAAACTAATTTTGAGTTTTAATTCCCCATTCTTGCTGTGAATTCTGATGGCAGTGATAGTTCAGTATTGTATCACAGACCACTCTTTCAAGGACTGGCACCAAGTCTTACTGATCTTTATATTCGTAACATCCCAAGCAATGGCTAGTGCATGGTAAATCCTCAGAAAAATGTTTATGATATTTGTTAACAAATAATGACATGCCTGATGATTTGTTTAATCAAGTAAGTATATAGAAATTGGCAGTATTTGTCCTGTGGATTGTTAAAAGTCATAGATGTGGGGAAATAAGAGATTTTTCTGGAGCAAGCCACAGGTCCCAGCTGTGGACCAGTAGGCAAGGAGATCCTGGAATTTCTCCTTCTGACCAGCAATCAGCACAGTGCCAGGTGAGACGGGACCAGTGGAGCAGGTGGTGATATGTTCAAATCACAGCCAGATTTAGGCAAGCAGCAGCTGCTAAGAGTTCCTGCTGGCCTTAGTAAGTCCTCCAGACACAAGCAGCCAGGAGAATCCTTAGTCAAAACCTGCAAACAGTTTTCCCATCTGTCTGCCTCATGCTACTTGCAGCACTGCACACATCTCACCACCAAGTGCACTGGAACTCTTGCTCCCAGACCCAGGACATGGTCTTGCTCAGATATTTGGTGCTTTGGCTCCTCAGGGCTAGGCACTTGGCGACTGACAACATGATCACTAACTGGTGTACTACATTAATTCATGCTATTGGGGAAAATGAAAAATATTTTAAGGGGCACTGGTATCTTTTTTTCACCTCTCCCCCTTCCCAACATTTAGACTTAAATAGCTCGCTCTGCTCTATGTACCATAAAGAACAGAAGTGTCAAAGACAAGAAGAGATACAAAAATATTTAGCCTCTTTGGGGCCAGCAGTCCTGTTTCTAAGAATTTATAAAAAGAAAGTAATTCAACAAGGAATCAAAGGCTATATATCACATTCATTGAAATATTATATATAAGTAAACATCTTTAAAAATCTAAATCTTCCACAATGTGAAAACTGTTCCGTAATTTGATATATTGATGAAGTTATTCACAATAATTACAAAGATTATTTTTAAATGGAAATGTACATAGTAGACTGGTATTTTTAAAGCATAAATTGTATCTATCTTCTGACTGCCATCTGTTACAATATATATGCATACAGATAGAGACTGGGAAAGAGCATGAGATAAAATGACATTTGATTCTTGAGCACTGTGGGATTATGGGTATTTTTATTCAGAAGATCACTTAATTCTTTTAAGACTAAATAATCAACAATGCGTCATCTTTGAATTTCCATTAGTATAACATCATTTCTTTTGTTTCAGTTAGTATACCAATTAGAAACAAGAGAAAAAACTGTAGAGAAATTTGAAGATTTCTATTTCAAAATTCACTTTCATGCTACAGTTCTCAGGGGGTAAGAACTATATTGTTCAATTTTTAATCCTCTAATAATTCAGCACAGTGTCTCGTACACAGTAAATGCTCCACAAACTGTCGAACTGAGAGAAGGAACTGCTCCCCACCTCATTCCACAGGAAAAAATTGCAAAAAGGTGGGGAGAAATTACACTTAAAATAATTAATATAAAGGGTCTGTCTTGGATTAGATTCTTGCATAAGTAGACCTTGAAACAGGGCTTCAAGTGCAAGCAGTTTACTTGGATGATGATGCCAGGAAGCTCTGGTAAGATACTGTAAGTAAGCCAAAAAAGGGGCAGAAACTAATAAGGATACATTTTTGAGTGGCTGCAATTATGGACAACTGAGGCTCACTCCTACTGAGGACTTCTAGAACATACTCTCAGAGTTATCCTACCAAAAAGGATATGGAAGTTGAAAATTTTATTCACCACATTCATAACCCATCATCAGTTGAGGGCTGCTTCTAGAGCATTCGCTTGCCCGGGACATGAGTAGTAAGTGATTCCTGTGAGAAGCCCACTAAGGGGCCATAAGGTAGAGGTGTTTGTGGTCACAGGGACTATCTGACAGTTGCCAAATAGGAAGCTCATACAGGAAGATCAGCCCAGTGGCATAAGTGGGCTTATGGAGTAGTAGAATACAGGTGAGAATTACAATCCCTACCTCAGAAGGCTGTCAGGATATGTGACTTTACGAACACCACTCTTGGCACTTTATGGATGCTCAGAAAATGCTAGTTTCAGTCCTTTCATTAGTCAGAAATATAGAGAATATTGAGATTGCTCTTCTGTCAATACCCTAAAATTCAAGTGGCAGAATGCAGAGAAGGTAGAGCATGAATCATCTTGGGGCTATGTACACACAAGGGCCACCCAAGGAGTGAGAAGGAAACAAGGCTAGTGAGAGTCTCTTGGTGACACCATCATTATCAATTCTGGTGAAACAAAATCACTTCCCGTGGAACAGAGGAGAGAAAGAAACTATGGAAGACAGGAGGAACAGAGATTTAGCGACTTCCCAGGACTTCAAATCAAACTCCATCCAAAATGTCTGCAAGATTTATGTTAAACTAGCTTGTATGGATTGTGATTCCTTCCCATATGAAGGAAATGTGACCCTTGCTCACCAAGGATAAATAATAAAGGTGTCTGGGTGCACTGGGACAAGCCTGTAATCCCAGTTACTCCGTTGGCTAATGCAGGAAGATCAAAAGTTCAAGCCTAGCCTGGGCAACTTGTTGAGACTCTGTTTCCAAATAAAAATAAAAGGGACCTGAACATGTGGCTTGTCTAATGTGTTCAAGTCCCTGGGTTCAATCCCCAGCACCATCAGGGGTAAGGTGGTAAGAAGTAGTGAGAGGTGACAAGACGGATCTTAGTTCCTCCTGCTAAAAAGTTTAGAAAGTATTCCCTGCCATCATCCCAGTCACATACCCCATTAGAACTAACAGAAGGGACTTAGAGGAGAGTACTAGAGCCATCTTCTCCAAAGCTTTCACTACTTTGGCAATTCATATGAAGATTAATTCTGCAAGGAGACTCCAAGCACAATCAATTCATGGCAATCAGATCCTTGCTGCCTCCATGGCAACTCTAGAGTTTATGTGGGGCTTAGGAGCCAGGCTGAGAAAGGGGATACAGGTGGCAGTGAGTCTGGATTCTAGGGAAAAACACTGAGTGAGGAAGCCTTGAGGGCCTTCTTAACATGTTTGCTGAGCTATGACTGGAAAGCAGAGCCTTCTGGTTATGGCTTCTGGGTTGTCCATGTCCCAGAGAACGGATGCCCTGTGATTCTATTTTTTCTCCCAGAGACTGCAAAAACATTTTAGAGACTCAGAGAGTACATTGTGTCCTCTCTAATTCTCAGTAACTCCTGCTAGTTTTCACCTGAGGTATAGTGGAAACTGTACTTCTCCATTTTATCTATGCCACTCCAGGCAAATTAGTTATTTCCCCACCTGATAAAATAAAGGTATTAAAAAACTCAATGATAGCTACTTACTTGGTCCCCACCATATGCCAGGCACTGCTCTAACTGCTGCTCCTAGATTCACCACCAGCCTGTTGAACAGCTGCTAGTATTACTACTCTTGACGCAGATGGAAAAAATGAGGCACTGAAAGAACATGCAACTTTCCTAGGAGCAGGCAGCTAGTAAGTAGTACTGTAGATATGGAGTTTGAGCCAGAGTAACCTGGCTCTAGGCCTGTCCTTTTAACCACAATGCTCTATTACCTCCCAGAAAGTGAAAGAAAAGTGCTCAGGAAGGTAGGACTCCATACTCTATTTATTTTTTTGAAAGATAACATGGTGCACTGAAAAGAAGTTAGGCTACATAGTCAAACGAACATAAATCCCTTTATAACTGCTGTGTGGTCTTGTACAAACTATGATCTGAGACTCAGTTTCCTAAAAGTAAAATGGAAATTATAATCCCCATGTCAGAGGGCTGCTGGGGTATGTGAATTTACCGGTATCATAAGTGGCACTTAAATGGATGCTCAGATAAATGTTTGGTTTAATCCTCTTCCTAGTCAGGCATGTGTGGAGCCTTGAAATTGCTCTTCTGTGAGTGTTCTAACATTTTAAGCCCTTCTCTTTAATAACTCAAAAGGACAAAATGAAAAAAGTCATGTAGGCATCATATCTTAGGTTCTTTCTGAAATTTTCCTGGGATTTTTCCTGATGGAAAAAAAAATAAGAAATAGTAAAGATGCTTAGTGAAACACCCATCGCTGTAATAAATGACACCAAATAAGACAGACAGGGCAGCCAAGGTGATAGGCATCTTGTTAATGTAATCAGTTGGAATTCTGCCAAATTCCCCTTTCTCTGACTAAACCTACTGCAAAGTTTATTTAACCTCTGAGAAAGTATGAAATACTGCACTATGACAGAGCATTTTTTACAAAAAATTTTTCATTCAAATCCCAAATGCTTTAAGACAAATCCACTTGCTTCTTTCATCTTAGGGTAGTAAAATCATTATTCAAACCCTGAAAAAGAGTAAGTTTCATCTTTTCACCCCTTAGCTCTACTGAAACACTTTACCAATTAATATTTAGAGTAAAGGGTAGGCACATTCTTCCATTGCATTTCAGAAAAGCTTTTTATTTAACAATTTCCTTTATTCCCATAAAGAAAATATCTCACAAGATATTTTTATAACCTTTATTAGAATGTAAATCACAATAGCAAATAAGCACTGATACAAATACCCTACAGGTGAAGTTACTTACACCTAACTAGGAATTGTCACAAAACCCTGGTCAAATTTGTCAGATTTGGCATAGGATTCTAAGACTTAAAAGAAATTAATAGGAATATTTTCAGTGTCTCCCTGGAACTCCCAAAGCTGTATCTGAGGCAGCTTTTAAAAACCATGTAATTAATTTCATCCCCAAAAATCAAAGGAGCTCCATTAATAATTAACTTAATAAATTTCAAAGGCATTTCAATTGTGCCTAAAACTTAGCACATGCTGAGAGCAAACCTGGGACGCAATTCAATTTTCTAAACTATGAACTAAATGCTGTTAGAGACTGAAACCGCTGACCCAAACATACCTATTAGATTAAACATCATCCACACCATCCTGTCTTTTGCATGAGAAGTTGATGCCTACTGACCCAAATTTAGTAGGCTCTGTCCTTGAAAGATTTTGTCTGTTAGAATGTTGAACTTGTTCCAGACATCTTCACTCAATTCCAGTTCTGATGAACATTTTCAAGGACAGTAACCAAGGTTAAAAAGAGCAATTTATGGTCAAGAACTAAAACAAAAGCTAACTGCTTTATCAAGGAATCAGGCCCCTGACCCCGACCCCATAAGCACTTGAGCAGTTATGGTGAATCACACAAAACTCATTTGTGTGCTAATATAGGCTGAACATGTCTAACCTGAAAATCCAAAATCCAAACTGCTCAAAACCTGAAACTTTTTGAATACCGACAAGATGCCACAAATAGAAAATTCTACACTTACTTTATGTGATGTGTCCTAGTCAAAAGGAAGGTGCATGCAAAATATTGTATAAAAATACTTTCTGGCTAGGTTCAAAGATGTTTATGAAACAAATGAATTTCATGTTTCTATTTGGGTCCTATCCCCCAAGTTATTGCATTATGCACATGCAAGTCTGAAAAAATCCAAAATCCCAAACACTTCTGATCCCAAGAATGTTGCATAAAGGATGTTCA
The DNA here is from genome assembly GCA_004363535.1 of Dasyprocta punctata. Classification (NCBI taxonomy): domain Eukaryota; kingdom Metazoa; phylum Chordata; class Mammalia; order Rodentia; family Dasyproctidae; genus Dasyprocta; species Dasyprocta punctata. The sequence continues at coordinate 6,611 of RJWM01015276.1, forward strand.
ATCTGTAATAGAGCTCTTCAAGTATAACTTAAAGCTGCTGAAAAAATCTAGATGAAAGATGCACTACCTTGTCATTAATTCATAGTTGTGATTGGAATAATGGACTCCACCACAGGTCACTCAGAATTACAGGAAAATATATGATCCCTGGATTTATTGAGAAATTTAAATTTATGGCACGATAGATGAAAATCGCACGCTTCCTTTAGGAAATAAAGTCTTTGTCTATCCTAAGGAAAGAACTACGTATTTTATTCCACCCTGATGATATCAGATTTCACTGCAGCTCACTACCTCATGGTGAGTGTATTAGTTTCTTAGGGCTGCTATAACAAATCACCATGAACTTAATGTCTTAAAACAACCAAAATGTATTCCTCCACAGTTCTGAAGTCTAGAAGACTGAAATAGTGTCAGCCTGAAATAGGCTGTGCTCTAGAGCTGAATCCTTCCTTGCCTCTTCCTAGCTTCTGCTGGTGTGTAGCAATCCTAAAAGCATGGGGTGCAGCTACATTATTTCAGTTTCTGTCTCCATTGTCACATTGCCTCCTTCCCTCTGTGTCCATGTCTCCTCTCCTTCTTATAAGGTATCAGTCATTGTATTTAAAGCTCATTCTAATCCAATGACCTCATCTCAATTAACATTGCAAAGACCCTAGTTCTAAATAAGGTCACTTTCTGAGGTTCTGAGTGGATCTGATTTTTTGAGGGACATTATTCAGCTCATTTTAATGAGCATACTCAATTTGCCATAGTGCAAAAGTGTCACAGCTCTTACCAGACTGATATCCTATGAGGTTTCTTGGCTTCATACAAGGGCCGGAGACTGCAAACTGTTTGCCCTTTGCAGTATCCAAACTCCAGTGTAATTTAATAGCCTACAAACAATGCCCAATTCAAAACAGCATATTAAATGTATGCAGTTTTTTCTTCTTTTATATGCTAAGACATCTTTTGCTGTAGGCAAAAGTTAAAAATTTGACAAAAAAGCATCAAAAGCAAGAATTTAAAACTAAGTAAGGCTCTTTGGATTTTTGGTCAAACCTTAATTAACTCACACAAACCAACAAGAAGGCGATTCTAATGTTTAGTTAAATTGATAACACCACCAGAGCAGTGGGTTTTTTGTGTGTAATCCCAAACAACAACATCACTGTCATCTGGGAGGTCTTTTGAAATGCTAAATCTCACCATGGACCTCAGGCCCAAAAATTCAGGAACTTCATTCTCGTATTATTCTCCAGATGATTCATATGCTCTGTTCTAAAAATCAGATGCCAAGAATAGAAGGGAAATCTAACTATCCCATATAATTCCATACTTTCTGGCAAGAATTGGGCATTTGTTTTGATGAAGGTTGATAGGGAATGTTAAACACATACACACTCACACATACTGGTCCTTTGCCTTCCCACAGAGCGGCAACAGCTTTCCAAAAGAACAAGCTGTTTCCATGACACCAAACCCTTAATTTGAAGCAAATACACCAACTACCCAGGAGCACGATATCACAATGCACCATTTCATATTTATTTTATTTCAGTTCTTGATCTCAAATATTTCCTTCTTGAAAAAGAAATTCTTGTGGAAAAAGTAATATTTAAAGCAGCACTTTAATTGGCAAATGTGTCCCCTTTTTTCTCTTAAAAGTAGATATCTAAACAATTCTGTGGTAACCCTTTTGCCATGATTAATCAATCTGAGGTAATAAATATGAATGACTAGCAAATTAATTACCACTATGCATCTATGACCTGCCCATCTAGTGAATGCTTTTCTTTTCTCCACTGCACTTCCAGTCAGTTTTGTTCTTTATATATTCTTAAATTCAATTCCTTTTTACTGTGAAACATTTTCCTCTCACTCCTCAGAACAAATAGTGGAAGAATTCTCACTTTTATAGCAATTGTACTTAACAGCATCCTGACATGAGAGAGACAATCTCAGGAATGTGACTACAAGGAATTCATTTGCATTAACAACAGCCTGGAAATACGGTGAATCAAGTCCTAGCCTTTCCTTAAAAATCCTAAAATATTTATCTCCACAGTTTTTCTAAATTAACTTACTCACCCAACAAACTTAAAGGGAAACAACATTGTGTTTAATGCCAACCAGTTAAAAATAGTCAAATGTGTTCTGTAGGAAACCGACCAAAATCAAAAGTAGAGTGAGAAGCCATGTATAAAGAGGGCAATTAAATAAGCACATACTTAATAGAGCTCACAGCCACAAAACTACAGGTTCAGATGCAAATCTGCTTCACTGTCAGGAGGTTCAGGCAGGAGCTGTTAGAAATTCTTCACTGCATTTTCTAGCCCATGACACCTACCAGGCTTTCGCCCACCTGCTCACACACTAAGTAAAATGTGAGAAAAAGAAAGCGTTGTTTGAATGTACAATTCCCAAATGCTTAAGGCAGCTAGAGGTCTGAAGTGAGAGGTTCAGCCCATTCCTTGCTTCCATGCTCCTGAGGCTTAGCCATTCAATCCCAAGACTGCAAAGTATGAATCACTGCCATAAATCATTTTGGATTTCTAAATATATAAGAGTTTAGGAAGGGAAAAACAAGGTGACATTCTTTCCACAACCTTCAAGAGCTGGCTATGCGACAAGAGCTAGCACCAGGGGAAGCCAACCACTGGAAGGAAGAAGAAACCCAGAAAATCCCTTCCAGACAGACTGAGGGTAACACAATACAAGACAAAGGAGCCCAAGTGTGAAGCAGGGACTGACAAAACAGAGCTGAGTTTAAAACTCAGCCAGCTGCCTCTCTCTCTATCATTTAAATTTCTTGAGGAGATACATGGGCTGCATTTGCTACACAGGTGTTACAGTCACCTTCCCATCCCACTTCTCCTCAAGAATGTGGCACTTATCTGTTTTACTTCTTGTTGTACCGCTACCATCAAGCATGGTGATAGGCAGAGAGTAAGAGATCCATGTTTAACCGTTGGTAGAATGAACTGATCAATCATTTTGACTGATTAATTAATGCAACAAAGAGCAAAGTTTATCAAATATTATTTTTAGATAAGTAACATCATGATCATCATTGTAAAATGATACCTGCATGCTTCTGGGAAGGTGTGGGGATGGATTTCTTTTTTTTTTTTTTTTTTTTTTTGTCATTTTGAGACAGGGTTTCACTATGCAGTTCAGGCTGGCCTTGAGCTCACTTTGTAACCCAGGCTGCTCTCGAAATTGTAACAATCTTCCTTCATCAGCCTCCTGAGTGCTGGGATTACAGGCATGTGCCATCACGCCCAAAGGATATTTTTTTTCTGTAGACAAAATAAAAATTACATTTTAAAATGGAAGGATTTTTAATCTCATTGAAGGAGATAATTATAGTTTCCTGATAAAGTGTTGTATATAAGTTAAAACATACACATGAAACTAAGTCAGGATTTTTCAGTTTGTCTCAATAATTTATTCAGCATCAATAGCCTACCTGAACAAAAATGTCCCTGCCTAATACTCGCCTTCATTACGCAATAATGTTAAACTTTCCCTCATTCCTCAGATTCAAACACATTGTATAAGTTGATGATGATTGTTATGGTTAAAATGTCCCCCAAAATTCTCATGTGTGTAGAAGGTGATTGGATTATGGAGGCACTGACATGTTGTTAGGAGGTGGGTTCTAACTGGAGATGGGACATTGGGGGGATTTTATATAAAATATATATATTTTAAAGAGAACTTTAAAAAACAATAAAAATGATACAGAATTTCAAAATGAGATGATAGAAAATTAACGATGGCTATTATATTGCATATTGTTGTCTTCAAAATAGTTGCTCAGATTACCAAATATAGGCATGCAAAATTGATCAAACAATATAAGCACTAACTGTTCCTTTCAATGAACTAATAGAATGAGTAGTACAATTATCTTAGCTATCTTGTATGTGTATATATCTTCCTTACCCCCAGCTCCCAGCCCCTCCATGTCTGCTTTCTGACCACCAGGCCATGCACAGTTTTTCCTCTGCCCATGCCATTTCTGCCTTGGAGTGAGCCAAACAGGGACTATGAGCCAAAATAAAACCTCCCCTTCTGTGATAGTTGACTGACAGTGTCAGTTTGAGTAAGAAATGACCATTCAAATTGGATCAGCATAGTTCTGGGTATGGTTGAAGGGATTTACTGAAGACGGAAGATCCTTGTCACCTGAATGGTGTAAAAGGGAAGTGAAGAAGGAAAGCATGTTTCTGTATCTTTGGAGGAGCTCCAGTCTCCACCTTCACCTTGGGTGTCATCTCCTGGCTTCTGTCACAGACCCTTCAGCCACCTGATACGGATTCACACGGGTCACTACAGTAAACTCCAGGCCTTAACTGGATCCCTCAGATCCCCAGCACATAGACAGACCTTTTGAACTCTTCCACACCTACTCTAAGGGTTGCTGTTGTAAGCCTATCTTGTAAATCCTTATAGTATCTTCTTCATATGTTTGTTAGTTGCTGCTGCTGTATTGGTTCATTAACCTGCTTGGTTTCCCAACATGCAGCAACAATTAACAAATATATGAAAAAGATACTGGAATATATTAAAGAGGCTGGGGGAAAAAAGCATGTCTTTAGCATACTGACATGCAGTAGAAATTGAATGGGGAGTGAATGTTAACAATGTAAAAGGTCTGATTGTCTTGCAGATTCTTTATTATGTGAGCAATTTTAATACTTCTGACACCATTCCAAGTCTTTCAGCCAAACCCCATAGATGGACCTAAACAACGCACTGCCCATAAAACAGATGAAGAAGTAGAAATACTGTTGTATTAGCCCATTTTCTGTTGCTACAAAAGATACCTGAGGTTGGGTGCCTTATAAAGAAAAGATGTTTGTTTAGCTTACTGCTTTGGTAGCTAAAATGCAAGATTTGGCAACCCCACTGATCCAGCCTCTGGAGGGCACCCTTTGCCCTCATGGTGAACAACATCATAGTGGGAGTATATGTGAACAGGAGACATCATGTGAGGAGACAGAAAGATAGAGAGTCATTCAGGGATATAATTTGTTCTTACATAACCATTCTTTCGGGGAAACTAACCAGCAACCCAAGAGAACTAAATGAATTCTTCCTGAGAGCAGAAACTTAATGATCTACTTCCACTAGGCCCCACTTTTTAAAGGTTCCATCACCTCTTAAAATCATCACTCTACAAACCAAGCTTCCAATACATGAACCCTTGAGGGGGCACACTCAGATTGTATACAAGCCTCAACAATTCTATATGGAGAAGATTGATGCTTAATGCTCATTTCACCACTAAAATTCTGCTGGAATTTTGATTGTCCGGGCCACAACAGCTGTTGGACAAGACAAGTAGACCATAATACATACTGTGGCTCTGTAATCCCTATCTAATGCCTTCCCAAAGTTGGGTTGTTTTGAAAGGATAACCCACTTGAACTCTGCACTCGTCTTCTCTGTGACTATCCTGTCACGGTCTTTGTGGGAGCTCAGCCTCCTGGATACCAGTAGAGCTCATATCTTAGCTCCTATTGCTCACTGTGAATCAGATAAAAATGTTATCTCCTCCTACTATAACAAGGGACCACTAACATAACTGCTGTCCACGTCACACCAAGTACAATAGAAGCCAGTGCCCTAACTCTATGGCCTCTAGCACTTATTTTCTGCTATATACCTGTCTCCTACTGCCAACTGCAGCTTTCCACCTGAGGGCTATTGCTCAGCCTATAGGAGAGGTAGGCAGGAAGTGCCAGTGAATTAGTTAACCCAGAAGCAGTTCTCAGTCAGTGAAAAAACTTCCTTGCCCCTTGGGTAGGGTAACTCTAACTCATGTTTTCTATTATCTCTCAGATGCCCCCATAGGACTGAACTTCAGCTATCCACAGTAGTCATCTGCTCAAAAGGTGTATTATTATTGGTTACAAAATATACCTTTGCATTTTTTCTTTTCCAACCAAGAAAATACCCAATCATTTTTGGTAAAAGCACAGACATGTGTGTGATATTGTAATGTACTGTGGAAAAGAAAGTGTAGCACACATGTTAGAGTCTGGCCATATCACTTGAGACCTCACCAGTGTTATAAAATACTAGCTCATCATCAACTGCCAACAGCTGCAGCTTCTCCATCTGAGCACTTTTTCTGGATACAGAGCACACTTTGCTTGGCAATAGTAAAGAGTTAAACTCAGGACTTCCCCTCAACTGATAACTAGGGAGGATAGCTGTGAAACATATCCTATACTAGCTCCCAGTATTCCAGATGGAATTGTGCTCTAGTTACATACTGTTATGGCTTATGTCTAGATGACCCCCCAAAGTTTCATGTGGTCATAGGTAGAGCTTTTCAGAGGTGGCTGAATCTAGAGTGTGTGATTTATTTGTGGTGTAATGCTAGAATCAAAAGTGCTAGGATTAAGGGTGGATGATTACTAAATCAGTCCACTGACTGGTTTGGTACTGCCCTAATCCCGATGGACTAGATATTATATAAAATGAGCAGAAAAACGTTTCTAAGGTCCCTTGCTTGGTTGATTTGATGCCTTTGCCTTCCATGAACTGTTTCTCCTCTGTAACGCCCGTCTGCCATGCTACCCAACCTTGGAACCAGCTGACTCTGGACTGAAACCTCTACAAACTGTGAGCCAAATAAACTTTTCATCCTTTAACTTTGGGTGTCAGGTATTTTGTCCCAGCAATGAGAAAGTAACTAAGACACATATGGTGCTAACTTGCTTGGTAACACTCCCTTCCTTTCCCTAACTCACTTCCCCACTCCTCAGCCAGTCTGTCCTTGGATCAACTTCCAAATAAACTACTTTTACTGACACTTTTGCCTCATACTCTCTGCGACAGTATGATAGTCTAACGTAGGGAAAAGACACAATTCCAAATGTCTGAGATGAAATGGCAAATAAGCAGCCAGAGAAAGACATAAAACTAAATTTCCAAATTGTATTTCCTACAAAGGTTGGTGTGAAAGTAAAATGAACCCCTTGGGGCTCAAAGGCCTCAGGTTTATTTACCAAAATTTCATCTAAAGGAACATTGCTGAGACCAATACTAAGTTACTAAAGATTCTCATCTACCCCGGTCCTTCAGCATTTCTCTTACATTTATTCCACAGAATTGAATGGGCTTCCTAAAGGAACATTGCCAATTGATCACATAAAAGCTTCAAGTAGTAGTTAACAAACACTTAGAAAACATTAAATCGTTGCACCCATTTGTTCTTCACCTTTCAAAGTACACTTTAATAAAATTGTCATAATATCTTTTATTCTTATTATAAAAGTAATAGAAGCTCATTGTAGATAATTTGAAAAATACTGAAAAAATAAAGTGGAATATAAAAACTAAATCACCAGAAAAATCTATGAGTAGCCAGGAGTGATGGCAAATGCCTGTAATTCCAGCACTCAGAAGACTGAAGCAGGAGAATCATTGTGACTTTGGGGTCAGCCTAAGCTACACAAGTGAATTCAAGGCCAGCCTGCACTACATAGTGAGACCCTGTCTCAAAAAAATAATTTTACCAGTAAATTTTGATGTTTTTTTTCTTCAGACAGATCTTTTCTCTCTCTTCTTCCCTCTTCCTTTTCCTGTCCCTCTCCCTCTCTCTCTCCATATCTTTTTCTCTTTTTGGATGTGTGTGTACATACATACATGTGCAAAATTAGAATCATTCTATATAATTTTTTGGGATGCTAGGGATTAAAGTGAGGGCCTTATGCATGTTAGGAAAGCCCTTTACCACTGAGCTACATCCTCAGCCTCATATAATATTTTCAAATAAGTGTAGTGATAACTCTCAATTTGGCATGACCATTAAGGCTAAAGAATGATGAATATTATCAAATCAATAAATGAAATACTAGAAAACATTATTTTAGCTTTCTCTTTTCATCTCATCCCTCTCCTCCACTTTGATGAAGCCATTTTGCATGAATAATTTTTTAACCTGACTAGGCTGATTAAAATGTAACAACCTTTTCCTTTTTTGCCCTTCTTTCCAAAAACTATTAATGAAGAGTGAACTGGTCAATCAGCAGGTGAATGCAGAAAATAGGTAAAGGGGCAAAGTTGATGGAGATGATAGCTAGCTTCAGATCATCAAGGCTGATTGTGCATTCACTTTTCCATGAATGTCTGGAGCTGTGCAGGGCAATTACCAAATGCATTAAGAAAAGGGAGCTCTACGTTGCTTCTTTTGTCAGCTCTGATCTGTGAAACAGTTACTGCTTTCTGGGAGTCATTTTTAGTCATTACATGCAAGAAGGAAGGCTCCTAACAGATGTATTCCCGAATATAGTGAAAGGTGGATGATATCCCCTCTAAAATAATAGATAATAAGACCTCGCATATAAAACAAAATGAAATGGAAAAGTCTAGCATATAAAAAGTAGATCCTCCCCAATAGAAAACCCATCTGAAAGATAACTTCCAAAGACATTGGTTGTTGATAAAGGAAAATGATTTTCTAAGTCTAATAAAGGAGCTTGGTTTCTTCTCTAAAATGAAACCTGAAATACAAGTACTGGCAGATAAGCTATAGCCTTGGACCAAATTCTCTGAAATGAGGAATTTTATGAAAGCATAAAATTGAAAACTTAAACAGGGAGGAAGCAAGCTGCAATGAAAACTAATACTAATGGACATTCAACTATTCGATCTTTGACAAAGGAGCCAAAAATATACACTGGAGTAAAGCAAGCCTCTTTAATAAATGGTGCTGGGAAAATCAGATATCCAGATCCAGAAGAGTGAATCTGAATCCATATTTTTAACCACTGACTAAAATCAAATTAAAATAATTCAAAGATCTAAATGTCAAAACATAAACAATTAATCTTCTGGAAGATAAATAAATAAAACACTTGAAGTCAAAGGCATAGGCAAAGACTTTCTGAACAGAACCTCATTGCCCAAGCACTACCAAGAATCAACAAATGGAATCGTATCAGATTAAACAGTTTCTGCACAGCAAAGGAAAAAACCAACAGAGTGAATAGACAACCCAAAGAAAAAGAACATATTGCCAGCTATTTTTCAGACAGAGGACTAACAACTAAAATATATAAAGGACTCAAAAAAATCTCCCAAAATAACAGACCTAATTAAAAATTGGGCAACTGAAATAAACAGACACTTCTCAGAAGATGTACAAATGACCAATAAATACATGAAAAAATGTTCATCATCTCTGGCCATTAAAATAATGCAAATAAAAGCCATACTAAAATTCCACCTCACTTCAGAAAAACTGGTTATTAACAAGAAATTGACCAATATCAAACACTGGTGTGGCTGCAGTGAAAAAATAACCCTTTAACATTGTTCATGGGAGTGTAAACTAGCATAATCACTAAGGAAATCAGTCTGGAGAGTCCTCAAAAAACTAAAACTAGAAATTCCATTTTACCCAGCTATTCCCCTTCTAGGTATCTTCCCGAAAGAGTTAAAGTCATCATATTATGGTGATGCATGCATCCCCATATTTATAGCAGGACAGTTCATAATATCTAAATCTTGGAAGCAGCCTGTATGCCCATCAACAGATAAATAGATAAAGAAAATGCAGTGTTTATACACAATGGAGTATTACTTTGCCATAAAGAAGGATAAACTTGAGTCATGTGTAGGAAAATGGGTTCATCTTGAGACCATAATGTTAAAGGAAATAAGTCAGACACATAAGCTTAAATATCATATGGTGATCCCCCACACATGGAAGTCCTCAGCAGCTGAGAGGAGTCTCAGCTGCCATCCCTCACACCCAGAAGACCTTAGCAGTGGATGGGATTGTTGGCTGCTCCTCCCCTGCACTGGTAAGAACTCAGCAGCCAAGGAGAGCCTCAGTCTCTCATTCTCCACATGCAGATGTCAGCCACCCCTCCCCTACACTTGGACAACCTCAGCAGTCAAGGGGTGCCTCAGCTATCCCTCTCCCACACCTGGACCAACTCAGCAGCCAATCGGATCTTCAGCTGTACCTCCTCCATTCCCAACGAACCTCAGCAACTGGGGAGAGCCTCAGCCACAACTCCCCTGCACCCAGACAAACTCAATAGCTGAGGGGAGCCTTGGCCAGCCATTTCCCACACCCAGATGACCTCAGCAGCCAAAGGGAGCCTTGACCACCCCTCCCCTTGCCCAAACAACCTCAGAAGCCCGAGGGAACATCAGCGATTCCTTCCACGACCTGCAGTGCTTCAGCAGGCCAGTGAGAGTGTGGTGAGTCCCCTGCCAAGCAGAGAACCTCAGTGGGTCAACAGGAGCCTCAGCAAACTCTTCCCCCACCGTAAGGACCTTGGCAAGCTGGAAAGAGTGCAAGTGAGTCCCTCTTCCATACAAAGAATACTAGGTGGGCTGGCAAGAGCACTGCTGAGGCCACTTCCCACCTGGAGAAACCTGACTGGGCCTGCAAGACCCTCAGTGACACAACAGGGTCCCAGCTGGGGCATACACTATACACAGGTGGATCTAACAGCCTGGAACAGCCTGAAGCTGCAGTAACAAGTGCTAAGGGTTGGTTCATATCAATACCCCTAGGCTAGTCAGCATAGGAAGAATATAGGACTAACACAACTGGCCTGCAGGAGGAATTTAGATGACTGGTCCCTCCCCTAAACTGCAGGACCCAGCAACTGGGTGAACATGAACCACACAGTAGGACCGTAAGACACACAAGATGGACAGTTAGAAGGATTGAAAAGACTAAAATATTAGCACGAGGTGAAAATGACAAAAATGATAAAAGCACATGCCCAGCCCATCCAGAAAAAAGCAAATGCCCAGCCCATCCAGAATAACTACAGGACACATTGAAATAGAGGTCATTGGAAGTCACACTCACTTGAAATTTCTGAAAATGTAGCAAGTGAAATAAAGAAACAAATCCATGACACTATAGAGGAAATCAGATTAGAGATAATCTCTCAGGTAAAGGAAGAAAGAACACCCTTAGCAAAGGAGTTGCTCAGCATAGCTAGAGAAGAAATAGATACAAAAAAAGTACAGAAGCATGGGAAAATGATGGAAACTTTGAATGAACAATATAGGAAAAAATAGAATGCATGAAACAAATTCAAAGTGATTGTTATGGATTAAAAACTGGTGGTCAACTTAGCACCAGCTGAATTAATTCAGCTGGTGTTGAGTAAAGATGCTCTACCTGAAGAAAGTTGCCAGCATAAATAGAGACGTGGAGAAGAAGAGCCAGGCATTGTGGGTTCTTTCAAGAGTTGCTGTTTCGAGCCAATGGTTCTCCTGGAGGTACTTCTCATGCTGGCTTCCCCAGTATGGATTCGGCCATTATCATCAGAGGAGCTCGGGACCTCATCGGTGAGAGTGGCTGTGGTTCACCTTGGGGGAGCCCTGCTCCTCACATTATGCATCACTTCCTGGCTCCAGAGGGGAAGCTGTGTGCTGGAGAAGCTTGTCACGCTGGGCTTCCTGACCTGTGCTCAACTGTTCTCGTCGGAGGAGTAGCGCGGGACCTCGTTGCTGCTGAGGATGGCTGTGGTGCTCTTCAGGATAGCCCTGCTTCTTATTTTGTGCATGACTTCTCGGCTCCCGTGTAGAACCATCAACCCACTGCACAGCTCCTTCACCCCGCTGGTGTAGACTTTCTAGTTCCACCGCTGACCTTTGGCCATCCCGGCACAGAACCGGAAGTAGTCTGGTGTGAGTCCTTATTGTGGGCTCTTAGATTCCCAGTTGGAACTGTAGAAGGCATTGTCATGTGTTTTGGGTCTCTAGTGGGACTCTTGCAAGACATTGCTGTGGGATCCAGGCCCTCGGCTAAATATCCCGGGTCTTAGTGTTGTGGATAGATTTTCCTGCACTTTCTTGTGTGTAACTCTGGGTGACTATTGTAAAACAATATTACAAACACTGTGTCCTGTAGCAGTTGTTCTCCCTGTAACCCCTGACTACAACAGTGATATACAAGAAATTAAAAATTCCATTGAAAGCTGGCAAAACCGCATGAATGAAACTGAAATTAGACCACCAGATCTTGAAGACAGAATTGCAGCTAGCTACCACAAAAGGAAAGGACTCTTAAAAATAACAAGGGACTATGAAATAACAATTCAAGAGCTCCAAGAGGATGCAAAGAAAAACAATATAGGCAAGATAGGTGTCAATTAAAATGCAGGAGTCAACGTAAATAACATAAAAAAAACTATTTGCAGAAGTAAAAGCAGAAAATTTCCCAAGCATGGGAAAAGACACATATACATTTAAGTGAGGCATATACAACTCCAAACGGCCATAACCAAAATAAATCTATACCCAGACGTGTAATAATCAAGATCCCAGATATTCAGCATAAAAACAGAATACTAAAAGCTGTTAGAGAAAAAAAAAACATCTCACCTATCAAGGAAAGCCCATTAGAATCACGGCCAACTTCTCAGTACAAACCCTCAAGTCAAGATGAGCTTGAAGTAAAGTATTTCAAGCCCTGAAATGAAACTACTTTCAGCCCAGATTGATGTACCCTGCAACATTTTCTTTCAAAACTAATGAAGTGATAAGATACTTCAATGACAAAAAACAACTGAAGAAATTCATGTTCACCAAACCAACCCTAGAAAGAGTACTGAAAGACATACTAGAGAGAGACAAAAATGACTACAATTCTCAGATCAACAACAAAGGGAAACCACCAAGCATGGCCAGCAATTAAACAGGTGGGGAGAGCAAGGAACCAACAACAGAAAAACAATGTGACAAAGTTAAGCCAATATATATCTGTTATAACCATCAATGTAAGTGGCATCAATTCACCAATTAAAAGAAATAGATCAAGAAACAGGATCCAACAATATGCTGTATACAAGAAACACATCTAACTGATAAAGAAACTCATAGACTGAAAGCCAAGGGATGGAAAACAATATTCCATGCAACAGGAACCCAGAAAATAGCAGGGGTAGCTATTCTGTTTGCAGACAATGTGAACTTCAAACGAAAAATGATCAAAAGAGATAAAGAAAGTTGCTACATACTTGTTAGGGGAAACTTGGAGAGGAGGAGATAGCAGTTATAATTATGTATGCACCAAATATAGGAGCACACAACTATACAAGTCAAATATTAATAGATGTCAAAACTCAAATGAGCAATAACACAGTTGTAACAGGGCACCTTAATATCCCATTGTCACAAAGAGATAGATAAACCAGAAAAAAAGTCAGCAAAGAAATAATAGAACTAAATCAAATGGACTTACTGATTGTTTATAGGGTGCTCCACCCAACAACATGAGAGTACATATTCTTCTCAGCTGCACATGGAATGTTCTCTAAAATAGACCATATATTAGCACACAGAACATGCCTAAGTAAATTCAAAGGGATACAAATTATTCCATACATATAATCTGACCATTATGCATTGAAATTGGAAATTAATGGCAATAGAAACCACAAAACCTACATAAACACATGGAAATTAAATAACACCCTCCTGAATAACCAATGGGTCACAGATGAAATTAAAGAAGAAATTAAACAGTATCTACAGTTCAATGAAAATGCAAATACAACATACCAGAACCTGTGGGATGCAATGAAAGTGGTCCAAAGAGGGAAATATATAGCAATGAATTCTCACAACAGGAAAATAGAATGAGCACAAATAAACAATCTAATGCTGCACCTCAAGCTTCTAGAGAAAGGAGAGTAGATCAAGACCACCACTCATAGAAGGGAGGAAATTATAAAGATCAGAGCAGAAATTAATGCAATTGAGACTAAGAACACAATACAAAGAATGAATGAATCAAAGAGTTGGTTCTTTGAAAGAATAAACAAAATTGATAAACTCCTTGCCAACCTTATCAAGAGAAGGAAAGAAATAAATGCAAATTCATGCAATAAGGAATGAAAAGTATGAAATCATTATAGTTCTATGGATATTCAGAAGTTCATCAATACCTACTTTGAAAATCTTTATTTGCATATTCTGGAAAACACATAGGAAATGGACAGATTCCTAGAAAAGTATAAATTACCAAAGCTGAATCAAGAAGATATAAAAATTTTGAATAACCCAAAATCAGTTACTGAAATTGAAAATGTAATTTAAAACTTACCAACAAAGAAAAGCCCAGGTCCTGATTGATTCATGGCTGAATTCTACAAGAAACTCAGAGGAAATTTGATGCCAATACTCCTCAAACACTTTAATGAAAGTGAAGCAGTTCTCTCTAACTCATTCCTGGAGGCAAGTATTACTCTGATACCAAAACCAGAGAAAGACCCAAACCAAAAGGACAACTATAGGCCAATCTCCCTAAAGAACATTGATGCAAAAATTCCCAAATAAATAGAATGCAGAAAATCATCAAGAAGATTATGCACCACGACCAACTGGGATTCATCTCAGGAATACAGGGATGGTTCAAAATATGCAAATCAATAAACATAATACACCACATCAACAGAGACAAAGACAAAAATCACATTATCATCTCAATAGATGCAGAAAAAGCTTTTGATAAAGTGCAGCACTCGTTCAGGATAAAAACCCTACAAAAAATCAGAATAGATGGTCTCTACCTCAATCTGAGAACAGCCATCTATGACAAACCAACAGCCAACATCATACTAAATGGACAAAAACTGAAAGCTTTCACTCTAAAATCAGGAACAAGACAAGAATGTCTGCTATCACCACTCCTATTCAACATAGTTCTGGAAATGTTAGCCAGAGCAATTAGACAAGAGAGAGAAATAAATGCAATAAGGATAGGAAAAGAAGAAGTTAAACTATCATTAATTGCAGATGACATGATACTCTACATAAAAGACCCCAAAAACTCCATCAAAAGACTACTAGAGTTAATAAGCAAATTCAGCAGCATAGTTGGATACAAAATCAACACTCAAAAATTAATAGCATTCCTGTACACAACAAACTCACTGAGAGAGAAATTATGGAAATAACACCTTTCACAGTAACATCCAAAAAAATGAAATACTTAGGAATCAATATAACAAAGGATATAAAAGATCTATACATTGAAAACAATAACACTCTTTAAAAAAAGGAGATTGAAGAGGATATCAGAAAATGGAAAGATATCCCTTGCTCTTGGACAGGAAGAACCAACATAGTGAAAATGACCATACTCCCAAAACTGTCATACAGATTTATGCAATCCCAATCAAAATACCATTAACATACCTCGCAAATCTAGATAAAACATTCCTAAAATTCACTTGGAAATAGAAGAGACCTAGAATACCAAAGGCAATCTTGGGCAACAAAGGCAAGGCAGGAGGCATCTCAATCCCTGACTTGAAATTATACTACAAAGCTACCGTGATAAAATCAGGATGGTATTAGCAAAAAAAAAAAAAAAAAAAACAGACCTGAGATTCAATGGAACAGATTAGAAGATACAGACACAACTGCAAACACACTCAGCCACCTTATCTTTGACAAAGGAGCCAAACATGTTCACTGGAAAAAAAATAACCTCTTTAATAAATGGTCCTGGAAAAATTGGCTTTCCACAAGCTGAAGACTGAAATTAGACCCATGTTTATCACCATGCACTAAACTAAAGTCAAAATGGATCAAAGATCAAAATATAAAATAGAAACACTAAATCTACTAGAAGACAAGTTAGGTAGAAATCTTGAAGGCATAGGTGTAGGCAAAGAGTTCATGAATGAAATGCAAACTGCACAGGAAGTACTTCAAAGAATCAACAACTGGGACCTCATCTTATTAAAAATTTTTTGCACTTTAAAAGAAATCATGCTGGGACTGGGAGGATCCAACAAGAAGCCAACTAGCTAGCCTTTCTGGTAAGCCATGCAAGTCGTGCAGCTTTCAGGAAGAGAAAAGTCAGTGTCTCCTGAGAATCCAGCATGCTGGGACTGGGGGGATCCAATAAGAAGCCAACTAGCCAACCTTTCTGCTAAGGTGTGCTAGCCTCCCAGCTTCCCGGAAAAGAAAACTCAGCACCTTCTGTGAGCTTACCTGCCCCCCCCCCGCCACAAGCAACCCTTTGGTTCAGAGGATAGGCTGAGCTACTGTACATAAAGCAACTCAATGCTTGTATTGTTTTGTTGATTTTGCAGGCCTGGGGCCGGTGGTGTGAGCATCTCTTGGAAGGATGACAGTATGCAATATAGCAAATATGGGGGATTTCCTTCTATCTTGTCTTTAAAATCCAATATTTTTCTCAATGTTTTGCTTTGTTCTGATTGTTTTTGCTTTATTTAATATTCTGTTTTGATTGGTTTTATTCTGTTTTGTTTTAGGTTTGATTTTGCTTTACTTAATGGAATGAACAACTATTGTGAAGATAACAAGATATACTATGGTAGCTACTGTTGTTTTCCTAGATTCCTGCTTTGAAGTTCTGTACCAATTTTGCTGCTTTGTTTTGATTGGATTTGTTCTGTTTTGTTTTGTTGGATTTTACTATCTTTAAAATTTAAAAAATGTTACCTGGTAAAAAGAAAAGAAAAGAAATCACCAATAGATTGAAAAGATAACCCACAGAATGGGAAAAAATTTTAGCCAACTGTCCCCCAGACTAAGGACTTCTATCTAGAACATATAAAGAATTGAAAACATCAGGCCCTCCAAATTCGAAAATGCAATCTAAAAATGGGCATCTGAGATGAACATGCACTTCTCAGATGAAGAAATGCAAATGATAAATAAATACATGAAGAAATGTTCAACATCACTAGTCATTCAAGAAATGCAAATTAAAACACTGAGATTCCATCTCACTCCAGAAAGAATGGCTGTCATCAAGAAATAAACTAATAACAAATGTTGGTGGGGCTGTTGGGAAAAAGGAATGCTTCTCTTCTTTTGGTGGGAGTGTAAACTGATACAGCCACTGTGAAAATCAGTGTGGAGATTCCTCAAAGATCTAGGATTGGAGGTTCCATTCAGTCCAGCTATTCTCCTTCTGGGTATTTTTCCAGAAGAATTCAAAATAATATGCCACAGTAATATATATGTACCCATGTTTATAGCAGCACAATTTGCAATAGCTACATCTTGGAAAAAACCCAATGCCCATTAACTGTGGAATGGATTGAAAAAAAGTGGTATTTTTTGTACAGTGGAATATTACTCAGCTATAAAGAAAGATAAACTTGAGGCTTTTATAGGTAAAGGGATGCAACTTGAGACCATACTCATAAGTGAAAGAAATCAAATTGACATGTGTAAATATCATGTCTCCCTAGTGTAAAAAAAAACAACTAAAAGAGTAATAAGAGCCAAAATGCACAATAGATACTGTGAAAATGAAAGGGAAAGAAAGTGCTTGAGAGAAAAGGACAACTGGGATAGGGGAAAGGAGAAAAGGAAGAAAGGAAAAGATTATATGCATATAAGTATACATATATGTGTATGAATGTATATGTATACAAGATAGATAACTATACTACTAATCTCTGTAAGTTCATCCAAAAGAACAGTTTGTGCTCACATTGTTTATTTTTTTATGCCTAAATCTTGTAACCTGAACAACTACTTCTAATGTAACAATATGTAATATATTAACTGGTGTTAATTTCCTACTATTTTTTGAAATTCTGTATCATTTCTATCTTTTGTTTTGTTTTTCAAATTTAAAAAAATCATATGGTATCTTAGAAACCAAAAGGTCAATAAAGAAAAAAATAAACGACATATAATAAAAGCTAGAGAGATAGATTTTTCTCATATGGGACAGGGATTAAGAGATGAAAGGGGTAGGGGAGAGGGAGGGATTGAAAAATAATTAAAATGTGTCATGTAGTTCTACTAACTCCCCATAAGGAATAAAATCATTTCATATTGAAAACATGTACTCATAAAAAATAAAAACTGAAAAAAATGCCAATGGAACATTAAGTATGCATTGGGCTAGGTACTGTATACCAGCTAAGCCTCAAATTAATCAATGAAATGCATTGTACTCTTCCACTCTCTAGGTGCAGAAACTCAGGCTCAGAAATTAAGTCATAAATGGTGCGTATAAAGATTGGCATTCTAATCCATTACTACCTTAATCCATAATACGGCATAGTAAAACAACAGTGCTTACCAGAAACGTTTCTCATAGAAGAATGTCCTAATTCTGTTACCTTAGGTGGCTACACAGAACAAAATATTTTGATAATTGACTAGTAAATGTGGTGGGAGAGTTTAAGTTCATTCATTTCCTATTTCTTGCCAAGCAATCATGATGTCGCCTCCTGAGTGGGCATCCTTTGTGTAATTTACTGTGAACAGTTACGCAGCCAGAGAGAGTTCTCAATGTAAATGGATAAATTGGCAGCTTATGACTTTGATTAGTGAGGAAGACATTGAACTTGCTACAAACAACTATCTATTTCACCTTGTTTGCCCTGCCTTTATCCTTTTTAATGAAATCTCTGAAACCTTCCTATACTTGGCTATGTGCTTCACTAAATCAAACACAGGAATTTCATTCCACTAGCCAGAGAGTGTTTTAGGAATGCAAGATAGTTCTGACTGATGAAATGACAGAGGAAGTACTTTTTTCTGGGAAGAGTTTCTTTATTCTTAATGAAAAACATGCTAACTAGAACCCCTTAAAGACATGGCTAATTAAAAAACAAATCGAAGGTGAGCAGAGAATGTACAAAGTAAACCTAGGAGATCTTGTTTTGTCATAAAGCAAAGGTGTTTTCAAAGATGAATGGAATCATATCAGAAAGACATAGTTGTCACCAGAAAAGGTCTTCTTTGGGATTATAATTGGTTGAAACACTTTGACTATGTAAAAACATGAACTCAAAACAATATATTTATAAAGAAAATCAAAACAAATGAATAAATTTAATTATCACTGTTACATCAAAATATTACTCTGAAAATGGTTTAAAGAGGGATTGCACATGTAACCCAGTGGTAGAGAACAATGGTTAATATATTGCATATTGTTATCTTCAAAGTAATTACCAAGATTTTTAAAGATTTAAGAGATGTGGCAGTTATAGTCAATGTGTAATTTTTGATTAGATTGTATATATCAAAAACACAAGAAATTAAAATACAAATGTATTAATCACATTGCTGGGACAAAATACCTGACACTGCAACTTAAAAGGGAAAAAGTTCATTTTGGGCTCATTGTTTCAGTCCAGGGTGCCTGACTCCAAGGCAAAAACATCATACCAGAAGAGCATGGCAGAGGAAAACTGTTTAACTCATGATATTTGGGAAGCAGAGACAGCTCAGAATCAGAGAGGGGGAAAGGCACTGAGGACAAGAATACTCCCTTCAAGGAGGACCCGCCTCCTCCAACCAGATCCTATTTAACAGTACCTTCAACTCTGAACTCAGCAATGGATTAATTCACCAATCAGCATAGTGCCCCTGTGATCCAAATACCTTCCCAAAGCCCACCTCTGAACACATGAGACTTCTGGGTGAGATTTTGGATCCAAACCATACCAACACACTACAGAAAATATAACAATTAACAGCATTTTATATTAAATAAGAAAACGTTTGAGTAGAAAGTTTGGAAGGATACGACAAGACAAGCCATTCTTAAAAGTTAGCCAGGTGCAACCTATTCAAGAGGTGGACAGAGGAAGATCATAAGTTCAATTTATCAACATAAGTATCTGTCTCAAAATAAAATTTTAAAAGTCGTAGAGATATAGTTCAGTGACAGAGTGCTTGTCAGTACGCATGAAGCCCTGGGTTCAATCTCCAGTACTGCATACACACGAAAAAGAAAAATGATAAATGTAAAAATGACATTTTGGAGAATTTTTCAAGATTTGGGAAATTTGAAGACAGATATGAATATGGCTGTTTTTGAGGAGTAATTAAGTTTTTGGTTTGATAACATTGTAACTAGTTAGGAAACTACCCTTGTATTTTAGAGACACAATCTAAAGATACTTCATGATTCAGTAGCCTTTTAAAATTATGCAGCAAAGAATGACAAAACATCAAAATGTTAACAATGACCACATCTACATTGTAGATAAGGGTAATTTTTACATTTTTCTGAGAAATTGAACTTTTTCAAAGTAAAAAGTTCCCAAAATAGCAATGAAAATTCTCTTTTCTAGTGGATGTTGCTATGTCTGCACGTGATGCTGGAAATTAAGGTGGCCATAATTACATTATCAAGAAAAAAGTCTACAGGGAAAAGCTAGCCTGCTCGGGGTAGAAAATCAGGAAGATGTAAAACCAGAGTCCCTGAGCCCCTGCTGACACTACTAAACCAACCCTAAACACCCACCTCTGGACTTCTTAAAATATGTGAAATATGTTTTCCTAATTATTTATGCCATTTTAAATTGCATTATTAATCAAAAATATACTAATACACAGTTACTAAAAATCATTTTTCAAGTGCCCTATTTACACTCCCAAATGCTCTTCTCACAGACACTCAACATGATTTGGCCTCTCCCTTCCTCCAGGTCTCGGCTCAAGTAATACTTTTTCCAAGAATCCTAGCTTAAATACCCTAAATATAATAGCAATATATACTCACCTGTGATAAAGTGAAAAAAGTAAGCCCTAGCAAGCTGAAGACTATTCCTAGAATTCATGTTGAACATAACAATGTGCAAACATCATAAAGCATCCAGGAAAAAAAAACAGTATCCTGATTTAAATTCCCATACACATTAACTTTAATACTTTTCTTTAATCCATTTCTTTTAATATTTATTCAATTTTATTGTGTATTATGAGTATTTATGGATACACCTTGCCGCTTCCGCTAAATTCCATGCAGTAGTGTGCTGAAGCTAGTATATACCAGGGCTGGGTAACCAAATGTGAACCTTTCTCCAACTTTACACTCAGTGACATCAGGTTGGCAACTTAAAATGGGGCATGACAGTGAACATATTTATATCATAGAAAAAAGAAAGGCCACAAATATGGGCTTTTTACATCTAGAAGAGATAATAGTTAAACAATGACCACCACACGTTGTCTTACTTAATTTTATGTTCCTTGTTATATTGCACAGTGCCTTTTACTCATTAATTCAGTAAATATTTAAGAACTGACTATATGCCAGACAAACAGTCCCAGCTCTGGAAGTGGTAAGAGTAAAAAAACAGAGAAAGTTCTTTCCTTCTAGTGCCTACATACTATGGTCAGAGACAGGCAACAAAACCTATGCACATAAACATATAATGTCAGATGAAAGTCATTTCAAAAACTGCATGGCAAAATAATAGCGTTGGACAAAAGGAGACTGCTATTTTACACAGGGTGATTAAACTAGAGTTCTTTGAGAAAGTGGTAACCAGAGACCTGAAGGAAATGAGGAAGCAAGTCATGCAGGTGTCTGAGGGAAGGGCATTCAAAGGAGAGCTTTCCTATTACTGGGACACGATACTTGACACTCACAATTTAAGGGAGGAAGGGTTTAACTTAGTTCATGGTGTCATGAAATTCAGTCCATGGTATGCTGGCCCCAAGACAGGAACCTCACGGCAAAAGGGCATGGTGGAGCAAGGCTGCTTAATTCATGGCATCCAGGAAGCGGAGCAGAGAAGCAGTGCCAGAGAGGAATGGATGAGAGACCAGACATAGTACTAAAGCCAGACCTCCATGGCTCACTCAGACATACCCAGGAGTGTGTGTACTTATCTGCTAGGGATCTCTTAATCCAATTAAATTGATGTATCAGGATGAATGTCAAAAAGAGGGAACAACAAGTGTAAAGATCATGTGGTGAGAATGTTCCTGATATGCTTGAGGCACTGCAAGGAGGCCAAAACACCTGGAACAGAGTGAGAAAGGGTAAAAGAAGCAAAACTAAGTGCATACACACAGCTAGAGTGGATCATGCAGGTCTTGATAAGAACTTTACATTTCATTCTAAGTGTAATGGAAAACCATAGTTGTTTAGACTGAACAATAATATGCTAATATAAAAATTATCACACTTTAGAAAGAGCTCCTTTATCTAAATGTCACAAAAATATAAAGGCTAATAACTCCTAGTAGTCAAGGGTGATATAAGTGCACACTGCTAAGAAGCAGTGAGCTTTGGAAGGTAGCATAGACAGAACTTGTTAGTGAGTTGGATGGGAGGTGTGCTAATAGAAAAACAATCAAAGATCTGACCAAAGTACTGGTGCCCTATACTGAAATGGGGAATACTAACTGAAGATTGAGTTTGTAAGGGTAAGTCAAAAGTTTTCTTTTGGACACATTAAATTTGATAAGCTTTTTATATGGCCAAGAGGTGATACTGGTTGGCCATTTGAGTACATGTGTTTGGATTTAAGAGGATAGGTTATACTGGAAACATATTTTGTAAATCATCAAATTATGAAAAAGCCATGGGGCTCAACATAGGAAGTACTCAGTAAGTATTTATCTAATGATTGAGTGGTAGTTCAAAGAGGACTTGTGCACATGCAACAATATGTAGATTTTGACTGACCATAATAATGGCACTCATGGTTTTGGTAACTTCATTAACTAAATCTATAGGGGAAGTACCAGATAAACACACAAAAAATTGCCTAATCTTAAGGTATTTGTCTTAGTTACTTTTCTCATTGCTAGGACAAAGTATCCAACATCCAAAGTTAAAGAGGGAAAGGTTTATTTAGCTCACAGTTTGTAGAGGTTTCAGTCCATAATCAATTGGCTCCAAGGCAGAGTGACAAATAGCAGAGGGACAACAATTCATGGCAGTGTAAGACAGCAAGACAGCAAAAGTGACTACAGATAGAGAAATAGAGAGAGAGAGAGAGAGAGAGAGAGAGAGAGAGAGAGAGAGAGAAGCCTCTTTCTGCCCCTTTTATTTTATCCAGGCTTCTGGGATTAGGGCAGTGCCAATTCAATCAGTAGATTGATCCAGGAATCGCCCACCTTAATTCCAGCCCCCTTTATCCCAGCATTGAAACATTAATCAATCACACACTCTAGATTCAGATAACTCTGAAAAAGTCCCATATAAAAATTCATGAGGCTTTGAGGATAAATCTAGACACAAGTCAAAACAGTATTTATGACAAAATTGAGGAAATGTATAACAGCATCAACATTAATTTTACAGAATAAAAATAATCAATAAAATCAAAATATATTATTCACTTTCTTGTTGCTGGGACAAAATACCCAACACCTGCAGTTTAAAGGAGGAGAGATTTATTTGGCTTAAAATTTCAGAGGATTCATTTCATGGTTGGTTGGTTCCAATGCAGAAATGACAAGGGAGAAGGGCATAGCCAAGGAAAGATGCTTCTCTGTGGCAGCCAGGAAGGAGAGAGAGAGAGAAGGGAGGAGCTAGGGACAGGAATACAGTATATCTTTCCGGGTTATGCCCTCAGTGATCCACTTCCTTCAATCAGGCTCCAACTTCTAACTGCCCATTCAGCTATGAATTCATTGATGGATTAATACATTCATGAGTATATCACCCCCATGATCCAGTCTCCTTTCCAAAGCCCCACCTCTGAACACATGAGAATTTTGAGGGACATTTTAGATCTAAACCACAGCATACAGTGTAGTGAAACCCATAACTATACGCTGAAACATAATCAACCTTAAATATTCTATTTCAGAATTTCAGATTTCAAAATATCTATATAGAATAATCCTGCATAACCTTTCAGAATTTCCATGCCATTTTATTTCAGTAAATCTCTATCTTGGTTGCATATTAGAATCTTCTGGAAATGTTCTGAAATTACTTAAGTTTCATCCCCAGAGACTGATTTAATTTGTCTTGGCTGTGCTCTAGGACATGAAAGTTATAAAAAATACCCCAAATATTACTGATGTGTAATCAGGGATGAAAACCACTGCTTTAATATAAAGTGTCCTGGAAAATGCCGGTTATGATAACAAGAAGTTCTTGATATGTAAGTGAGACAGCAACACAAACATGTTTGGTCAAATGTATCAATAAGGCTTCTATTAAACAGTTAAATCTTGGGGGCAGTCTATATGCCCATCAACAAATTAATGGATAAAGAAAATGTGGTATATATGATGAAATACTGCTCAACCATAAAGAAGGATAAATTTGAGACATTTGTAGGAAAGTGGATGCTACTTGAGTTCATGATGCTATATAAAATAAATAAGACACAGAAGGTTAAATATTTTATGGTTTCTCTTATATGAGAAACCCAAAGTATAAATAATTTAAAGAGTAAAATAAAAGAAAGACAATAGGAAGCAGAGAGATAGACCTTGAGGAGATGGAAAGGGGATCTGGCAATAGGGGCAGGCAGAAAGACTAGGAGGAAAAGGCGAAGCAAAAAGGATCATAATGCCATATGTATCCATACCAACATCCCACAATGGATATATTTATTATGCACAGCAAACATATGCTAATAAAAATTCTTAAATAAGGCTTTTATTAAACAGAAAGGAAAAACATAAAATTTCAAACTATATGGGTTTAAATTACTATAGTCAGTCTTTACACGTAAAAAAATAAATACTAGCGGAATTTTATTTGGTGTTTCAAACATGACTGATAGTCCTGGAGGTATAGCTCCATGATAGTACACATGCTTAACATTTGCAAGGTTCTGGGTACAATGCCCAGCAGCACAATTTTTAAAAAATGCCTGAGATTCAAAATTTATGCAAGATTGTGCTATTTCCATAGCTGGATAAAACATTTTAACAATATAGAAACATAAATTAAAAGGTAACAGGAATGGCAGCAAGGCAGCTTGACCAGCAGCTTTACTTCATCCTAAGGTAAGAGCACAGCAGGTAAATCTAGTGACACTAGCTTCAACTTCTAGGATTCGCCATCCTTTTGTCTCCCTATCCCAAAGACCAGACTATGGACTGCTTACAACAGACCATGGATGAGACCAATGCATGAGGAGAGGGGGTAAGCTCAGAGAGGGTCGTCAACTGCAGAAGGAAACATAGGGCCTGACCAGCAGTGCTAGAATCAAGAAAAGTCCAAGTCTATTGTAAACTGTAAAAACAACATGGAGTATTACTCCAAAAGTGACTCCTGTTGCACAGAAGGCTAGAGTTGGAGAAGAAATCCAGAGCATCACCTACACCTTTTGGGAAGCACCTGTCAGCCATTTTGGGAAGGGGTTAATTGTTTAAGACTGAACCCACAGAAGAACTTTGCTCAGGGTTTCCGAAGTCACCCTACTAGGGTATCTTAGTAGGAGATTGCTGAGACACAGTCATAGAGGGGATGTGGGCCAGACATAGATTCCCCTGAGATTTAAGCTCAAGCCAGGAAAGACACAGGGGCCCTACCATCTGTGGTGAGAATTCAGGCCCAATATGTCTGTTTTTCAGGGGTTGTTGGGTCTAAAAGTGCAGTCTTTAAGTCCAGCAGTCTACTTAAACCCCACTGCACTGCCTACAACCAACACAGATACCTGTGGTCTGATTGTTTTTCTCATCTATGAACATGAGCAAGCTCACATGTTGACTTGGACAATTTCTACAGCCTGGGATTTATGAACAGAGGAGCCTTTGGAGTGGGGCGCACCTCACAAACCCACAGGATGTAAAGTGGAAAAAGCTGTGATTTGCTGGATTTCAAGACAGCAAAACCTGGAGGAAAAGCACTCATTCAGAAATATAGAGCAAATTTTTTTTTTAATCATTACTATTTTTTGCCTTCATTGGGTTTTGAGGTTTAGGGTGGTTTTTTTTCCTGTTTTCTTTTGTTCTCCATTAAACAATTTTCTTTCTTCATTTTATTATTTTTTTCTCACTTGACTGTTTTTCTTTTTTCTTGTTTGTTCTTTTCTGTTAATTTTATCTAATTCTATTAATTTTCTTTTACTCCTTAATAGGATCCTTTATCTCATTTTTCACTCCTCATCTGCCACTGCTTAATTTTTTAAATTTTATTTCTTTCATTCTCTTATTCCCCAATCCATCTATTTTAACTAGTAAAACTCTTATGCCCTAATAATCTTTAGGTAGTTAGCAAACTCTATACTAAATGAATTCTTTTCTGTTTTTAGTTTTCAGTGCAAGTACATGTGTTGTTGCATTTAGTAGATATTTACTTTATGAGAGTATTTCATTTATCATAATGCATATGCTGTAATTATAGATCTCTTTTCTATGGTCAAGGGTTGACATTATTGGTTCTTTTGGTATATCAATATCCAGTGGGTCTTTGAGGCTCTTATTTTTGTTGATATTGTTGCCATTGCCAGGGTGGGATGGCTGATTCTATTAACTGGTTTCTCTCTATGCCGATATCTAAATTGCTATGGTGTAATTAACAATGGTTTAGTCATTCCTGGAAAACTAGGTGTTAGTGTAATTATACTACATCCTCCCCTCCTAAATTAATGCAGATGATTCAATCTTGAGACAAAAGCAAAGTCCTATAGCCACACCCAGAGCATGTCACTGAAAAGCAGACACTAACTAGTAAGGTGTCCATAATATCAAAAAATATCTTTTCACTATAATCAACCCATAAACCTCAACATACATACAAAAATAAATAGAAACATGAAAAGACATGGCAACAAAATGCCCACAAAAATCCTAATCCTTAAAACTGATTCATGGGGTATTAAGAGGGAGGAAATTCAAAAAACCACACAGTTCAATTATTCGAAATAGTAAAAAGGAAGTTAAAAAACAGGTTAGTAATGTGCTCATTGAGCATGAAGATATAACTAAAGAGATAATGGACTTAAAAAGAAGTTCAGCAAGTTTATTGAAGATACTAATGAAAATCTAGTTAAGCTAAATAAAATGATACAAAACAGGAATGACAAGTTTAACAAAGAATTAGAGTCCATATAAAAGGACTAAATAGAAACCCAAGACATTAAAAATTCTGTTGAAATTATGGGCAGTAGAAGTGACCACTGTGAGGACAGAGTATCAGAACTAGAAGACTGATTTATCCTGCAAAACTGCCTTTCAAAATTGATGGAGAAATAAGATATTTCCACAATAAAGAATACCTCAAAAAATTCTTGACTACAAGGCCAACAAAAATTCTCAACAAAGTGAAAATGAAGCTCTCTTAGTTATTTTTTTCTCACTGCTGAGACAAAATACTCAACACCCAAAGTTAAAGGAAGAAAGGTTTATTTAGCTCACAGGTTGTGGAGGTTACAGTCCATAATCATCTGGCTCCAAGGCAGGGTGGGATGGCAGAGGGGCAACAGTTCATGGCAGCAGAAGACAATAAAAGCAACAAGAGCAAACAGGGATCAAAAAAGGGGGAAACAAGCCTCTTTCAGCCCCTTTTATACAGATTGCTGGAATAAGTGCAGTGCTAATCCAATCAGTGGAGTGATTCAGCAATCATTCACCCGTAGCCCCAGCACCAGAAATCCTAGCATTGCACTATGAATCAGTCACAAATTCTAGATTCAACTACTTCCAAAAAAGCCTGCCCCCAACCAACTGCATGACACCTGGCGGGGGGAGGGGGGCGATATTTAGACACAAACCATAACAGAAGCTAATAATGGCAAAATTTCTAGCAGAATGAACACATCAGATAGAGAACATGGTTATATAGAAGAAAAAGAGTCAGAAACTGAAAAATAATATGATAGCCAAAAGTAAATGCCTTCAAGTAATAGCTCTTAATATTAATGATTTCAATTCCTTACTCAAAAGGCACAGATTGATACAATGGCTCAAAAAAAAAGCATAATGGTATGCTGCATACAAGAAAAACTTTTAAACTGTGAAGAAATTCATAGATTAAATGTCAAAGTATAGAAAACAACATTCAATGCAACAGGAACCTGAAAACAAGAAGGACTAACTATTATTAGACAAAGTGAACTTTCACAGACTTATCAGAAGTGGCAAGTATATATTGTTTAACAGAAGAATACAATAGAAAGAAATGACAGTTATTAACATATATGAATCAAACAACAGCACACCCAACTTCGTGCAACAAGTACTACTGGAAATAAAAGATCAGATAAACATAAACACTATTATAGTGGGGTACATCCATACCGCACTGACACAAATAGACAGATGAACTGGACAAAAAAATCAGCAAAAAGGTATCAGATTTTAAAAATTCTTTGAACAAATGGACTTAGTCAAAGCTAAAGAAAGATCTACCTAACAACAGAACGCACATTCTTCCTGGCAGCACATGGAACTTTCATGAAAATAGACCAAATACTAGTCTACAAGCTTGCTTAACTAAATGCAAAAGAATTGAAATTGTATCAGATCATAACACAATGAAATATGTATATTACCAGAGCATAGCACTATAATACTAGAAATAAAAGAGAAAATAAACCACAGAAATTATTCAAATGCATGGAAATTTAATGATACCTTCTTGAACAATAAATGAATTATAGAAAAAAATCAAGGAAGAAGTAAGACAGTTTCTAGAATTAAGTGATAATGGCAGTACCACATACCAGAACTTATGGTACACAATGAAAGCAATCCTAAAAGGGCATTCATAGCTATGAATACCCCCAAAAGAAAAGCAGAGCAAGCCCAAATAAATAAGGTAATGTTACACCTCAAGATCTTAGAAAAACAACAGCAGTACAAGTCCAAAATAACTACATAGAAGTAAAGTATAATGGTTATGCAGATATCAATGAAATGGAAACTAAAAGGGAATAAAAGAGCTGGTTCTTTCAAAGCATAAACTAAATAGACAAACCCTTAGCCAATCTTACCCAAAAAGGAAAGAAAAGACACAAATTAATGCAACTAAAAATGAAAAAGGTGAAATCACAACAGATACAACCAAAATGCAGATTATTAGCAACTATTTCACAATCCTGTACACCAATAATTGGAGAATTCAAAAGAAATAGATAGATTCCCAGAGTCACAAAAACTACCAAAACTAAACCAAGAAGATAAAAAAAGGGTTTCTCCAATAACAGAAAATGAAATTAAAGAAGACATAAAAACAGCTACCAAGAAATGCCCAGGTCTGAATGGATTTACTGCTGAATTTTAAAAGAACTTCAGGGAAGATCTAATACCAAATATTCCTCAAGCTCTATAATGAAACCAAAAGAGGAGGAGTACTCACAAAATCATTCCTGGAATCCAGCATTACCCTGATTCCAAAATACACAAGGATTCAACAAAAAACAGAACTATAGGCCAAATTCTTTATTGAACACTGATGCAAAAATCCTCAACAACAGCAAAGCTTAGTGGCACATGCCTATAATCCCAGCTCTTGGAAGACTGAGATGAGAGGATCACAATGAGTTTGAAGCCAGCCTGGGCAACGTAGTAAGTACAAGGTCAGCCTGCACTACAAACTGAGACCTTGCCTCAGAACACCCAACCCCCCAAAATATCCTCAACATCATACTGTCAAACAGAGTGCAACAGATCAGAAAGATCATGCAATATCATTATCAGGGATGGAAGGATGGTTCAACAAACACAAATCAGTAAATGTAATACATCACATAAATAGAAGCAAGGACAAAAATCACAGTCTTCTCATTAGAAGCACAGAAGGACTTTGACAAAATTCAACATCTGTCAAGATAAAAATATCAAAGAAAATAGATATAAAGGGACCTATCTCAATCTACTGAAAGCCAATTATAACAAACTTACTGTCAACATCATCTTAAATGGAGAAAACCCAAGATGTTTCTCTCTAAAACCAGGAACAAGACAAGATATCAACTATTACCGCCTTTGTACAACATAGTACTTGAAATATTAACCAGAGAAGTCAGGCAAGAAAAAAATATATATATAGGAAAGGAAGAAGTCAAATTATCATTGTTCTCAGATGACATGATCCTCTACATATAAAACCCAAAGAATTCACCAAAAGTCTACTAGAATTAATAGCCAAATTCAGCAACAAACAGGATAAAAAATCAACATGCAAAAATCAATAATGTTTCTTTGTAAGAATAATGAACACACTGAGAAAAGAATTAAGAAAAAATACTGTTTGTGTAGCATAGAAACATTAAATACTTAAGAAATTAACCTAAACAAGGAAGTTAAAAACCTCTACCATGAAAACTATAATATTCTGCCAAAAGAAATCATAAAAGACATCAGAAAATGAAAAGATACTCTGTTTCTGGATAAGCAAAATGAATATAGTCAAAACGGCAACACTTTCAAAGCTAATCTAAAGTTTTAATGCAAATCCAATCAAAATGCCAGCAACATTATTTGCATAACTGAGAAAGATATTTCTGAAATTCATGTAGAACCAGAAAAGACCCAGAATAGCAAAAGCATTCCCAGATAACAAGAACAAAGCAAAAGGTATCATAGTTTTGAATTTGAAGACATATTACAAAGTCACAGTGATAAAAACAGCATGGTACTGGCACAAAAACAGACATGAGGATAAATAGAACAGAATAGAGGATGCATAAACAACCCCAGGAACATCGAGCTATTTGATCTTTCACAAAGGGTCCAAAAACATTCATGGGAAGAACAATAAACACTTTAATATATGGTGCTGGGAAAATTGGATATCCACATGCAGAAGTTTTAACATAGACCCATATCTCTCACCATGTACTAATTAAAATCAAAATGAATGAAAGATCCAAATGTAAAAACAGAAGCACTTAATCTGCTGGAAGACAAAATAGGTAAAGCTCCTGAAGACATAGGCAGAGGCAAGAACTTTCTGAATACAACATCAATTGCACAAAAAATAGTACCAATAATTAATAAATTAGGTCATATAGAACTAAAAATCTGCACAGCAAAGGAAATCACCAAAAGGCTTAAGATACAACCTACAGAATGGGAAAAAAATTGCCAGTTATACCTCAGTCAGAGGACTAATATCTAGAATATATAAAGAACACCAAAAAATCCTCCAAAATAAAAGATCCAATGCAAAAATGGGGACCTGAAATGAATAGATACTTCTCAGATGAAGTAAAAATGGCCAATAAATACATGAAAAAGTGTTCATCCTTTCTGTCCATTGGAGAAATGCAAAATAAAACTACACTAAAATTCCATCTTACTCCAGAAAGAACAGCTATCATCAAGAGATCAACCATTAACAAGTGTCGATAAGCCTACAGAGCACACGTCTATGTTGCTGGTGGAAGTGTAAACTAGTACAACTTTTATTAAAATCAGTATGGAGATTATTTAAAAATCAAAAATAGAAATTCTATTTGACCCAACTATTCCCCTTCTACGTGTCTCCCCCAAAGAGTTAAATTCATCATATTATAGTGATTCATATATAGTTGTGTTTATAGCAGCACAATTTATAATAGCTAAATCATGGAAGTGGCCTGTATATCTATCATCAGATGACTGGATAAAGAAAAAGTGGTATTTATGCACAATGGAGTAGTACTCTGCCATAAGGAAAGATAAGCTCAAGTCACTTGTAAGAAAATGGATACACCTTGAGATCATAAAGTGAGATAAACCAGATACACTAGCTTAAGTATCACATTTTCTCTTATATTAAAAACCTCCCAAAATAAAGAATTGACAATAAGAAGTAGTGAGATAGATCTTTCTCATATGTGAAGTGGATGAAGAGATGAAGGGAGCCCTGAGAGTTTGAATATCCAAACTGAACAGAGAAATAGACAGTTCCACAAAGTTGCATTTTAACGCCTTTTCCCTTCCCGTTTCTCTCCCCCAACACTTGACAGAACAAAGAAAAACTAAGTACAAACATAAAAAACAGAAATAATACTATCAATGACCTAATTAACATTTATAGAACTCTGCACCCAACAAATACAGGAAAGTGCGTTGTTTTCAAGTGTGCAGGTAACATTCACCAAGATATGCTGATCTATAATGCAAGTCTTAGTATGCTTCAAAAGACAGGAATCATCCAGAATTTGTTTCCTGACCCCAGTAGAATTATTTAGATATCAATAAGGAATACTAGAAATCTGCAAATATCTGTAAATTAAGCAATATCTTCTAAATACACCATAGGTCAAAGAAGAAATTATAAATTAGAAAACATTTTGAACTATGTAATTAAAACATAATATGCACTTTTTAAAGTATTTCTCTAAAGCAGAATTTCAAGGGAAACTTTGCACTTTACATTGCTTATGTTAGGAAGAAAAAGAGAAAGTAGATTTTTAAAAGGGGCAAACAAAGTCTTAAGAAAGTAGTTTTTAAAAGGGGCAAACAAAGCCTAAAGTAAAATGAAGACAGAAACTAATAGAAATAAAAAAGTGACTCAATAAAATAGGAAACCAAAAAACAGTTGAATATTGTTTCTCTAATGATAGATAAAAACTGTTGAACCTACAGTTTGCTGATGCAGACAACATAAATTATTAATACCAGGAATGAAAGTGAGGACATAAATACTGATACTACATATATTAAAAGGATAATAAGGAAATATTTGGATAACTTTATGTCAATAAATTTTCATCTATGTTGATTACATGAAATAGAGATGAAATGAGAAAAAAATTCTTAAAGCACAATTCTTCATCCTCTCTCTTCTGCTTCCCAGTTCATGATGTGAACAATTTAATGTGACTGGTTTGCCCATAACATGTACATCTTGTCATTACCTTTGAGTGTCTTTAATAGAGGCTCAAAGAAATATAGTTGCCTGATGCTAGACTAGAACTTCCAGAACCAGTAGATCAACCTTTTCTCTTTGTAAATTAATTGTCTCAGGTGTTTCATTGTAGTAACATGATACAAGCTGACATAATCACATAAATATATACATAATTATTATGTCAATAAAAGAAACAAAAAATATTTTAAATGCTTTATAAGAAGTATTTTGTAAAAATTTAGGTTAAAAGTAATGGAACAAATCTCAAATTCCAAACCTAGAAGTTTGCCACAAGGAAATTTTTGGAGAGACACACAAAGTTTATATATAAGAATGTTTACTAGAGTGTTACATAAAATAGAAACTTATCAATAATAACCTCCATGGCCAAAATTAGAAAAACGTTACAGTTAACCATATTATACAAAATATCCAGCCATTAAAAGATATGATTGAGAAGGATACACCCACACACACACGCACACACACACACACACTGGGTTGCAGTGTCCCCTCCCAAAAGATGTCAACTCAGAATATGTGACTTTATATGCAAGTACAATCATTAGAGATCTGATTAAGTTAAAATAAAGTCAACATGGATTAGAATAAGCCTTAATCCAGTGAACAGTTTCTAATAATAAAAGAATTTGGATGCAAACATAGAAGGAAAATGCTCTGTCAAGACAGAAGCAGAGATTGGAGTGATATGCATACAAGCCAAAACTACCAAGAATTGCATTAGTAGCTAGGAGAGAGACATGGAACAGTTTCTCCCTCACAGTCTCAAAAAAAGAATACATTCTGACCACATTCTGATTTTTGTGCTTCTAGTCTCTAGTAATTTATGTTGCTTTAAGCCATGTAGTTTGTAACAACTCATTATAGTAGACCTAGGAAACAAACACAATATATACACATATACGGATATGTTTTCGTGTTATATGTCATATCACAAAGTCTGAAAGTTATGGTACAAAAATATATGTACAGGCTATCATATTACTAATACATAGATGTACAAATGCATGTAGAGTGGACCTCAATAGGGCTAAATATCAAATACTTTTCTCCATGTTCCGCTCTTGCCAGTGGCATCCGTACTGGGGCAAGAAGAACAACCACGCTAGCATGTGATCCCACATTCTGGTCATATTTGATTGATCCAGAAGAGGGCACCTAAACAAAGTTGAATCAATGAGTACTTCCCTTAGGATTTTAGGTTAGCAATAGAGAGCTCTATATTTTCCAGCAGCTGAAGTTGTAAGAAGATGCACAACTCTAAAATGATCCGTGGCTGGGTGATCTGCGAAAAAAGAGACATGGAAATAAAGCTAATCTCTGTCATATAATTCCTTGAATTCCATCAGTTAACAGGTATTCTTTCAACTAGTTCTCATTTCTGAAGCAAGTGAAGATTGGATTTCTGTCCCTTGTACCCAAAAAACCATAACACTCATAGAAAAAATATTGAAAGTATAACTAAACCTATGAGGTAATCACTAAAATAATTTTTACTCCCAATGTAACAAATACTGTAAGGATTGCAGCGAAGAAGAAAATCCTTCTGGGGACAAATCACTTAGTTCTCCATGTCCAAATTAACAAATATCCTATACTTTTTCACATTAGCACATATTTGTGATACATAACCATTACATTAATTGTAAGAGGTTGGTACATGTACATGACACATCCTAATTCCTTTTACATTCCCTCCCCACACCATCCATCTCTTGGTCCCCTTTCCATTGGCAAAAGATCTATCTCCCTGTTTCCTTTTATCTGTCTTTTATTTTGCTCTTTAATTATTTATACTTTGGGTTTCTCATAGAAGATAACCATACAATGTTTAAACTTACATGTCTGATTTATTTCACTTAATATTATAGTTTCAAGGTGCATCTGTTTTCCTACAAATTACTTGTATTTATCCTTCTTTACTGAAGAGTAGTACTCCATTGTGTATAAATACCATACTTTCTTTATGTATTCATCTGTTGATGGACATATAGGCTATTTCCAAGACTTAGCTATTATGAATTGTGCTGCTAAAAACATGGATATGCATGTAACACTCAGGGGAATAGTTTGGTTGAGTAGGATTCCTATTTTCAGTTTTTTGAGGACTCTCCATACTGATTTCCAAAGTGGTTACACTGGTTTACATTCCCACCAACAATGTAGGAGAAATGTTTTTTCCCCCTCAGCCTTGTCAGCACTTGTTATTTGATTTTTTGGTTGTTGCCATTCTTTTTGGAGAACAATGGACTCTCAGTGTTGTTTTAATGTGCATTTCTTGAATGATCAGCAATGTTGGACAGTTTTTCATGTATTTATTAGTCATATGTAATTTTTCTGAGAATTGCTTGCTCATTTCAGTTGCCCATTTTTTAATCAAAGACCCTATCCTTTTTAAATGAATTTTATTGGTACATTTTGACATACATAATGATGACATTATCATAGGGAATTTGTACCTGTCCATAATATATCTTAATTCTTCTTTTCCCATCCCCCTCCCTTAGCTTCAATCCTTCTTCCTCTCTCCATTTACAAAACTTTTTTCAATTATTTTCCTCCCAATCTTTATTTTTTATCTCTGCTCCTTTTTTCCCCTTGCTCTCCAACTTACCTTTTCCCCTTCCCATTTGAACGTGTTCCTCCTACTTCCCAATATCTATCATCCATTTTGGTCTTTGTTTACCCTTTGGACTTCTTACACAAGAGAAAAAATGTAATATTTAAACACATATATCCAATTTATTTTGCTTAAAAATATGTTCTCAGGGTGCATCCATTTACCTAAAAATGTCTCAAATTTATCCTTTTTTATGGCATTGTATATAAAAAAACACATTTTATTTACCCATTCATTGGTTGTTGGGCATAGAGGACATTTCCAAGATTTAGCTGTTATGAATTGTGCTGCTATAAACATAGGTGTTCATATAGCACTGTGCATATATCACTGTATAATACTTTTAACTCTTTTAGGAAGATACCTAGAAGGGGAATAGTTGGGTCAAATGGAGCCACTAGTTTTAGTTTTTTGAGGAATCTCCATACTGATTTCCATAGTGTTTGTACCAATTTACATTCTAACAGTAGAAAAGTATTCCTTTTTCCCACACCAGCAATTGCTATTGATTTCTTAATGATAGCCACTCTTCCTGAGGTGAGATGGCATATAGAGGTTGTTTTTTTTCATTTCTCAAATGACCAGTGATATTGAACATTTTTTCATATATTTATTTGCCATTTCTACCTCTTTATCTGGGAAGTGTCTATTCATTTCAGGGTGATTTTTTTTGTACCAAGAATCAAACTCAGCTATTAAGAAAGATTGCATTGAGACTTTTATAAGTAAATGGACACGACTTGAGACCATACTCATAAGTGAGATAAATCAAACCCACATGTATAAATACCATATTGTCTCCCTAGTGTAAGAAACTGAAAAGGTATATATGATCCAAAATCTATAATAAATACTATGGAAGGGTAAAAAACAGCTTGAAAAGCAAAAGTAATTGGGAAGGGAAAAGGGGGAAAGAGGGAAGGGAAAAGGAAAAGATATAAATCTGTATATATGTATATGTAAGATAGCTAAAACGAACATACTGCTGAATGTGTTTGCTATTGAGAAAGAACAATTAATACTCATATAATTAGATCAATTTTACATGTCTATATCGTTAATGTAAACAACCATTTTGAAGATAACTACGCATATATTGCAACCATTGTCAAGTTTCTATCATCCTGCTTTGTAAACCTGTAATGTTACTGTTGTGCATTCACTCTAGTCATTTGTTTGTCTCTTTTGCTTTTTGTCTTTCTCATATGTGTCTTTTTTTTCTCTTAAATAAAAAAAATTTAAAAAAAGAATCAAACTCAGGACCTTATGTTTGTCAGGCAGGTGCTATGCTGCTCTGCTATATCGCCAGCCTATCTATTCATTTCAAATACCCAATTTGCATTGGATCTTTAAATTTTGTTGGCGGGTCTGCTATTTTTGGGTTCTTTATTTATTCTAGATATTATTCCTTTATCTGAGGAAAAGCTGGTAAAAATCTTCCCATTCTGTGGGTTGGCTTTTAACTCTGTCTGTGGTTTCTTTTGCTGTGCATAAGCTGTTTAATATGATGCAGATATACAATTTGCAATCTCTCAGTACAAAAGAAGTCATACAATATGAAAATGATTTAGGAAGATGGAAATTGTCTTTTAAGAAGAACATTACAAGCTGGGCGTGGTAGTACACGCCTTTAATCCCAGCACTCGGGAGGCTGAGGTAGGCCGAGCGTTGCGAGTTCGAGGCCAGTTTGGGCTACAATGCGAGCGCAAGGCTGGTCTGAGCTACATAGTGTGACCCTGCCTCAAAAAACCAGGGCTGGGAGTTTGGCTCAGTGGCTTAAGCGCCTGCCCTGGTAGGTGCGAGGCTGTGAGTTCAATCCCCGGTGCCGCAAAAAAAAAAAAAAAAAAAAAGGAACATTACATTTATAAAGAGAAAATAGGATTCACCCCACCCTTAGAAAGGGAGATCTGATATATTCCTGCCCTTGAAATTAGTTAAAGTGGGTGAAATTAAAGTGGGTGGTACATTATGAAAGAAGGGGATCTGAAGTGTTAAGAGATGGTGTCATGGTATGACCAGACAGAAAGCAGGCAGATTCCCAGATTTCAGAACATATACAGATAAGAATATAGTAATATCAGAATCAGGAACATGAATGAGAGAACAGAGATAGGGGCTTGTTTTGTTTTGTTTTTTCTGTGAACCAGTACAATATGAGAAAAAGAAGAGAATCTAAGAAAAACGCATGTGGCCACCAGCTAGAGAATGTAGTATAAAATTCCCAATGGACCATGGAAGCCTAGAGGTAGTTCTTAGAACTGAGCCCGATTCCAGCAGGCCTACTATGAGTACCACCAACCAGTCCATGCTACAAATGACACAGAGCTAACGGAGTGACACACATAAAGGATTACCACTCTTTCTACCACCAAAGTGCTGTTTATGTACAGGAAAGGAAGTCATAGACACAATAAGGAAGACAGCCTGCTTGTCTTTGAAAACCATATAAGAACATACCTGGTTTTATTTTCCTCTTCCTCCTGCCAAATCCAGCACCAGAGGGGCAACAGAAATGAAGGCAAGAGTGTATGTCTCCATATTCATTATATATTTAGAAAAATAAATATTATTTTAAGAAAAGTATGAAACCACTTTCAAATATTCATAATTCTTATCAGTTTTCATACTATTCACTTCTTTATGCCATACTGGAAAACTCAGATGTATAAGAGTGCTCACTAAGATAAACCAAGAAACCAACCTCCTTATGTTTTATATATAATTCTTAAGTGACTAAAATGTTTGGAATTGTGAGTTCCTTATTATAAGAAAGAATAAGCTGGATACAGAGTGGGAATCAGAAAACAATGTTCATGCAGAGTATGAATAAATGTATAAAGGTCACCTCATAGATACAGAAAGATTACTTGACAAAATTCAACATCTATTCATAGTTTAGAAAAAAGAATTCAGTAAACTAGGAATAGAAGTAGATGACCTCAATCTCATAAAGGGCATCTACCAAAAAAACCCTACAGCTAACATCATACTTAATGGTGACTGGCAGGAGCTCAGCTAAGGTAAAGAGAATTGCACTGCCAAGTGTGCAGAGTAGCTGGTTAAAGGAACAAGCCCAAAATGAAAACACCAATAAAGCTTTTAACCACTTACTGCAACAACAGAAGCAAAAGGCTAAAACATAGAAAATGCTGACTCTTCCCTTCCATGTTCCCTACTTGTGGAGGTTCAAGTAGATCAACACAGATGTTTGGAAAGATTGTCTCGCTATGGAGAGAGCCCAAGACAAAGGACTTCTGTAGCGTTATGGACCTAGGCTGGGGGAGGGAAAGAGAGTTAAAATAGGAATGGAAAAGTAGTGAATATGAAGGCACAGTAGGGGAAAATGTCTTCAAGATTCACCCACACCCTCAAGGAAACTTGCAGCAAGGCTCCTGAGGAAAGCCTTGGCGTGAAGGATGCCTAGTCTAGGAAAGCAAATATGTGTAAGTGCATGGCTGGACAGAGGGATATGAGTCCTCGATTGTAACTTCCTCCAGACAACACAATGCAGCAGCTATGCACCAAGTCTGATATAGAGAGGGTAACTCTTCTCTGTGAGCCCTGCTGAGTAAAGCCTTTGTAATTACCTGTGATGTGGCCTGCTAAATCACACATGTGGTTTTATTTTCTTTTGACCAGGAGCCAGATTTCTCAGTGAAAGACTAAATGCTTTCCCCCTGAAGATCAGGAATAAATCAAAGTTTCCACTAATCCTATTCAACATCATACTAGAATTCCTAGTCAGTATAGTTAGACAGGAAAAGGGAAATAAAAGACTCACAGATTTTCAGAATACGTGATCATCTCTATGGAAAATCCCAAGAAATTTAAAAATAAGCTCTGAGAATTAACAACAGTTAGTAAGGTTGCAGCATATAGAGTCAATATACAAAAATCAATTTTATTTCTATATTCTAGCAATGAACAATTGGAAAACAAAAATTTTTAAATACCATGTATAATGAAACAAGCAAGATAGAAAAGAAAGAGATACTAGCCTTTATCCCCACCACCACCACCAGAAAATAGATGCTCACAGAACAAATTAGCCCATTAAAGAATCTGCAACACAGCAGAGTAAAAAAAAAGAAAGAAAGAATATCCACATGGAAAATGTTGCTGGTGAGAGTGGAATACCTAAGACACCAGGAGACTCTAGAAGCAAAGAAGAAAGGTGGAGGCTATTGTTAGCAGGCACACAATGGGGGCTACCATGGTCCTCAGCAGCCTGCTCCACAGAAGACAGTATCTCTTGCCATCAAAATAACCAATAGGTCATCTTGTTGGACAACCCCCGAGAATGATACAAAGTCAAACATCCCTCTTCAACCCAAGAAACAGCTTTTGATTCTCTTAAGAAAGGAGCTCCCAACCCTCACAATTCCATGAGTTTCCTGCTAATGCTCACATTCTAGACCCAGGCTCTGTGGCTGCACTCGGCCTTCCCAAGTCTCAGACACCAAGGTCATTGTTATGCTGACATAGACTGCACACTGGGTCCCAGGGGCCTTTAAGCAGGATGCCCTTGCTTCAAGGCACAGTCCCAGCCACCACAGAGAGCCAGATCTCACCTCCACCCTGGAGCTACTGTAACTCTGCATATTCCTAAGCAGCCATTCTTCATTTCCCAGACATTTCACAAACATCTGTGCTTGGCAACCTGTACAAGCCAATATAGCAGTGGGAGTTCGTGTACCTCAGGCACCAATGCTACTATTGTCCCAGATCCCAGATCCCAGATCCATCCATAGTCCCCTCCCCTATGCATGCATATGCTTCAGGCCTTAGCTTGGCAACTACACAGGTGCAATATCAGACACTGATACCACTGTGAACATGAGCAGACCCACAAACCAGACCACCATCAAGAGGACCCCCTCAGCCACAGAATCTTTGGTGGGAAAAAAAAGAGATTAGGAAGACCTTAGCAATGATTGCCAACGTAGACCACAACAACCCTCAGCACCACTGCAGACATCCACAATGCTGGCCAAAGAGGATCCCTGCAGTCTTCATTACCACAGACACAGCTGTGCCCTCGCTGCTATTATTGATAGCTCCTGTGTAAAACACTTCCATACAAACCTAGAGAAATAAGCAAATATATTTATGATTTAAAAATCTCCACAACACTGATTAAATAAATCAGATCAGTTAGAAAAATTGATATAGTTTTAGTAAATTAGAAAAGTTAATAATGTGAAGGTAGCAGTCTTTCTCAAATTCATCTATAGATTCTATATAATCTCAGTAAAATTCTCAGCAAGTTTATTTATTTATTTATTTTATTTATTTATTTACTGGTACCAGGGATCAAACTCACAACCTTGTGCCTGCCAGGCAGGCGCCTGTGCCATTGAGCTAATCCCTGGCCAGCAAGTTTTTGTAGAAACCCACAAACCAAACTAATATGTGTAAGGGAAGACAAAAGAACCAGAATATTCAAAATATTTCAGGAAAAAAAA
This sequence comes from Dasyprocta punctata, assembly GCA_004363535.1. Lineage (NCBI taxonomy): Eukaryota > Metazoa > Chordata > Mammalia > Rodentia > Dasyproctidae > Dasyprocta > Dasyprocta punctata. The sequence continues at coordinate 47,205 of RJWM01015276.1, forward strand.
AAGAACAAAGTTGAATGACTTGCACTACCTGATTAATTTATTTCTTATAAAGCTATCAAGAAATCAGGCTAATTATTAACAACATGAAAGACGCATAGATCAATGGGACAGAATATAGAGTCTAGAAATAGTTCTGTGAATACATAGTTAATTGGGTCTCAACAAAATACAAATGAATTTCAAAAGAGGAAAAAAATTCTATTCAACAAATGGTACTAGAACATGGAGAAGTTAGATGCTTATATGCAAAAACAAAGAAAGAAAAAGAGATAATAAAATATCAAGCAAGCTAGGTTGATTATCTCCTTTCTCTCCCTTCCCCTCACCATTCTCCTCCTTCTCCCTTTTCTTTTTCCTCTCCTTCTCCCTCTCTCTCTACTAAAGATTGTACCCAGGGCCTTACACTGAGCCATACTCCCAGTCGTTTTTTTAATTTTGAGACAAAGTCTTTCTAAATCACTAAGTTTCTCAAAAGTTGCTCAAACTGGGCTTGAATTTGCAATCTTCCTGCCTCAACTTCCCAAGTTTTAAGATTATAGATGCGAGCTGCCATACCCAGTTTAGATTTATTTTTAACTTATACTTTACACCATAAAAAATCTTAACTCACAATGAACATAAACTAGAATTTAAACACTTAAAAATCTTCTAGAAGAAGATAAAGGGAAAATATTTTGTGTCATTGAGTTACATACAAGCTTCAAAAACTGGAGCTTATTAAAAGTATAAAATCAATTACTTGCACTTCATCAAAATTTAAAATTTTGTTCTACAGAAGACACTAAAGTAATGGGCCATTACTCATAGAATAGGAAAAATATTTGCAAAATACATCTGTTAAAAGATTGTATCCCAATCGGTCCCGCGATCCTGCACGCCGCGAACCTCAGGGAAACGCCGGCCAGCCGCGCAGGACACAGAGGTACGCAGCCCAGCCCAAATCAGCCCAGGAACCCAGAGCTGCTCACCGGGGAATTGAACATCATAGCTGCAGGGACCTGGAGAGCTTGGGCCCCCGCCCCCCCACCAGAGTGCAGAGCGCAGCTCCATT